>JASEVX010000012.1:55597328-55795507 GCA_031761405.1 Serripes groenlandicus | reverse complement strand
ATATTTTTTATCAATCATTCGCTAATACCTGTATGTAAGTTGTACATTCGACATTTACAACAATAATTCCTCTATATCTGTCTAAAATGTTAACGCTAGGACCGGGTTTAAATTTAAGTACTGGTTATGTCACCAGGAAGCAGACATAAAGAAGCGGAAAATATAAACCATAAACAATGAATATAAATCCAAAAAAATGGAGCTCTGTGTAGGGTCTTTTTTGTTAACCTAAAATGAGATCACGTCACCAATTAGAAACGAATTGAATCAAACACACCTAAATCTTGAGGATACAAAAGAAACCGGCATACATATGTTAGAGATTCGGGTTGAGACAAATGTGTTAAGGGAGAATTCCTGGTTTGTCCTTTGCGTATCACTCGATTTAATAGCGAGCTGGCGGGGGAAGGGCTCTATATTGACTTATGAGTTTCGTGGGTAATGTTGGCCCCGTGTTCACATGTTGCCAATGTCTGCATACTAAACAAGCGCTGCGAGCACCCTAAGCAAGCACGCTCAACAGTGGTGCAGACACGGCCGTTCAAAATCATAGAATAAAAAAATTAAAAAATGGAGCTCTGTGTAGGGTCATTTACGGCCCGGGTTCAGGCGCACGGGCTCTATTTTGGTAACCTAAAATGGAAAACATAGAATAAAATTCCCAAAATGATATAATATAGATCCAAACATTAAATGTTGGACCATGAGAGAGTTCCTCCACGTGGTATGGCCTGAATACAATATTTCGCAAAATGAATTTTATGAACTATATCAGGATATATATTTATTTTTCAAGTTAAAATATTTTTGCAAATATGGTTTTAGTTTGATTCTATATTTTGCGGAATGTAGTAACTACACACTCTCTTCAATTTCAGATGAATTACTTTTAAGTAAGTATATAGCTCTCTAAGTATTTGGTTTAATTAACGTTATTGACATATAAGACATAAAATTATTCGAATCTAGTAGTTTTCATACATTTAAAATCTTGGTATTGTTATAATATAATTATAACTATAATCTGTTGATCACACCTAATCAATTAGTTGACGCATAATAGAGAGATAAGTTAGTGTATTACTCGTTCAGGATGTGCGATATTGCCGCATTATAAACAGAAATTTCACGTCAGCCATTTTGATTTACGAAACACATTGTTATCGTTAAAAATTCTCAATCTTCCACTATTTTCCCGATTATCAGCTGAAATAATATAAGAAATAAATATATAATATGACACATATAAATCAAATTAAACTTTTTATATCTTAAAAATCGTATAAAACTTTGTATGTATTGCTTAATAATGACCAGACTCTACCAGTGTCCGTGTTCACGCATATAATATTTCTATATTCACTCGAAAATGAAATGAAATAAGCAAATACATTTTTATTTTTATTTATATGATACAATTACACGTTATTTCATTCATTTCAATACAAAAACAGAACAAAACAGTGATATACTGGGATATTTGACGACCAGACTCTACCGGACTCTACCAGACTCTACCAGACTCTGTTTAGTGACACCGATAATTTATAACTGCATTAGATTTGATCTCATGCTGTTTGACTATAATACTTTACTGCATTAATAGTTTGGGAGTTTATTAAATCTGTAATAATATTTTTTTTATATTCTGGAATTTGTGACATTGTACATTCTGTGTTTGTGCTTTTATAAAATCATTTCTGTTTAAATATATTGGGAATTTGTTTTATTTTTGGGATATATTCAAAAAACGTTTGCTGCAAATTTGTTGCGAGTGGGAAAGGGTACATTGAGTATTCATGTTCGACCGAGCCAAACGAAAGAGGAAGAAGACATTTAAAAATTGATAAAGGCATTCCAGGAGGAAAATACCAAATGTAATCAATTTCGAGAAAACTTATTTATCTTTTCCCTCATGTTATGCATTAAAATGGCATCTCTAAAGCATAAATGCCTTAAGAAAACACTGAGAAAATGTGAAATTCTTCTTTCCTCCTGTTGTCTTTCAACTTTTGCCAGATTCTCCATTCTTTTCCTCAAATAGTTCGTTTTGGAAAAGTGCACATAATGTCAACTAAGACGAAGAAGTTCACATCAATAATGTGTTATTGTGTCACCGTTAATTTAAACATCTGCATGTACTTATACATTATTATTATTATTATTATTCTTTATTTCCTCCCAAATGGAAGATCATTTCAAAATAACAAAGACAATTATTAACAAATTCGATTGAAATATACAACATTATGAATGAGAGAGAGGGGGAGAGGGAAAGAGCGAGAGAGAGAGAGAGAGAGAGAGAGAGAGAGAGACAATATACAAAAAATAATCTAATTAATTAATGTCAGTATATGAGATGCACCGTAGCTGAATTTAACTAAATGCAATTGTTGATAATAACTTCCCACTAAAGAAACGCTTGACCGAAACGAAGAGAAAAGCGTTCATAGAGAAGGGGATGCAAAAAAAAAAAAAACGTGCAGAAATATACCCACATCAACATATCTCAACAATTAATACATGCAATATTACAACAGCACACAAACAAACAAAACAAAAATGACATAAAATAATACTGACAGTATTTATTCAACCCGGTAGAAAGTACTTGTAACTATTCCATACGTTATGTAGAAATAGTACCACATGTTTGTAAAACATATCATAATTGTTAAGCAGTACGCTGTTCAAGTTCAGATTCAAACCGAGTAGAGCTTCAACATACTCCTTACCATCCAAAGATTCTAGCATATTGAAAGCACTACTACCAAATTTGACATAAGTTATTTGTTGAAAGGAATCCGAGAGGGGTCTTACATACAAACAGTTAATCAGAATATGCTCAGTCAAACTTGTTTTAATATCACTATGACTACACCGCGAGCAATGGGAGTAATCAGTGCATGCCGTGTATGCAATTAATTGGGCGATAGAAAAACAAGCACGTAGCATATTCGGATTACGTTTGGCGTAGTCCCACACTGGATTAGCAGAGAACTGATACTGTAGTTTTCTGTATAAGACAAACTGGCTCGAAGACGTTCGAACATTCCATTCTTCTATATAGTAGTTACGAACTTTTGTATTAATACAATGTTTCCAAACATATCTACTAGGAAAATCACCATAAGCTAAATAGTCTTCCAAGCTATTGTAAATATTATATTTATGTAGCAGAGAAACAATATCTGAAATAAACCCGAAATCGGAAGACCCATTCTTAAACAAACTAAGACGTAATAAAAACAAACGTTTGACTGTGCAGTCCCTTTCTAATCGACACAGCTGACCGAAGAAGACAAGTTTTCTCTTCTCTATTTCGGCAGCCAGAGGCAGAACACAAAGTAAACCAAGTACAATATCTGTTCTTGATCTACTTCTTAGACCTTGGATTTGTTTTAAGCATAGTCTATGAGATCTCTCTAAAGTCAACATGTCTCGATCAGGAAGCGGCTGTAAAAATTCACAACCAAACAGCGCTTTAGGAATAACAATAGATTTGTAGATACTATAGCTGGTTAAGGGATTAAGCCCATGTACGTGTAGTCCTTCCTTAATAAGACCGAAAAATGTCCCCCTTAATTTCCTATCAATATGTTTAGTAAGTAAAGAGTAGTCAGCGTATTTATTGCATTCTATTCCCAAATGATTGTATTCCTCTTTTTCATAAATAATTTCATTACCCATGACAAATGAACGAGAACTGCGTTTGTAAGCACGCTTGGACTCATTAAAAGTGACAACTGCACACTTGTTGGAGTTGTATTGGTATCTCCATAAGCACGAGTATTTGTAACATATACCAATCATACTTTTTAAAGAAGTAATGGATAAAGAGAGAAGGGTCATGTCGTCTGCAAAAGACGGGGCACACAAATGGAGCCCTTCGATTTGAAATCCTAACTGACTGTAAACTAATTGCTCAAGCAATGAATTAATAAATACTAGATACAAAAATGGTGACATAACTCCACCCTGTCTGGTACCTTGTAGAACAGGGAACCAGTCTGAGTAAAAGCCTCTATGCACAACACTGCTATACATATTAGAATACATAGCAATTATGGTCTTTAACAATTTAAGCGAAATGCCAAATTCAAATAACTTTATAAATAGACCGTCATGCCAGACTCGGTCAAAAGCTTGTCGAGCATCTAAAAAACAAGCGTACAACTTACTGTCATTCTCTTTAGAAAATCTTACACTTTCATGAAGAATAAAGGATGTCATAGGACTACCCATATTGGACTGAAACCCACCCTGGAGCGGATGTAACGGTTTATTAATAGACTTGTGAAGACGTTGTAACAACACTTTCTCGTATAATATCAAAATAGACGAGGAAAGTGTTATAGCACGATAACTGTTGGAGTCATTTTTCGGCTTGCCGCCTCCCTTGTGAAGGGTTATTATAGTACCACGCTTAAGCATAATAGGAACAAAACTATAACAAAACATCAAATCAAATAGAAACGTTAAATAGTGTTTCAGAATAAGGCCTCCGTGTATCAGGTGTTCATTAGAGACACGGTCAATACCACACATTTTACCGGTTTTTAAAGTAGACATTGAGGATAAAACTTCCGCCTGAGAAATGTGATCACCACTATCCACAATAGGTGCTACCTTGATACTATTACTACGTGCAGTAACATCTACAAAATGAGTGTTATCATAAGAATCACATTCTGTATCAGAGTACAACGAGGCGAAATAACGACCCCACTCATGGCAAATACTTTCTGGATCGCGAAAAACAATCCCATTAAATTTAATTTCATTACAAACATTATTATTTACAGATTTATTTTTATTTTGAAAAAGCCTCCAAAACAAAGGACTATCTACGCCAGAGGCAGTGTCTATGTCTTCGTTTATCTGCTGCAGATACTTGTATGAACTGTTTCTATAAATTTTGCGAAAACATCGTTTAGCATCCTTGTATGCCATATACGAGTCATGATCAGTATCTCTTGGTCTGCCAGCATCAATCCAAGCCCTGCGTTTTATTCTCATAAGCGCATGGCATTGTTTGAGACTGTCTGACCAATAAGGTTTAAGGTAAGGGCGATAACTGGAGTGCGGAAGATGCGAGGCGGATACTTCATTAATGCTAGTAATAATGCATTGGTATAGTTTATCAATAAAACAGTGTACGTCATCGGTGGGTATGTTATCTATACTAACTGTCAAACAGCGACTAAGATCAGATTCATAATTATACAATTGTTCATGGGATACTTTATGCCATTTGACGGTCAAGACTGGATTTTGAGAAATGTACTCATATAACGTAATTTGTATATTAAAAACTATAGGCCGATGTGAAGAAACGTTAATACTGTCATCATCTAGTATTTTACAGTACTTTATATAACATGACAGTTCTTGAGAAACAATGATGTGATCAATCAAAGACTTATGGCGGTTGTCAAAAGACACATAGCTCGAGTCCGCGCCGGAACACAAGGGGGATATAGTTACATTAAACAAATCGAAGAGAGTGGTTAATCCGCTCAGCGCCGTACCCCTCCCATCGATTTGTTTAATAAAAGTATTTCCATTTAAGTGGGCATTAAAATCTCCCATTAATATGACTCTACCTGATTGAGAGTACAGACTGATTAGATCATGCAGCATCTCCAAGTGTTCCCTAAAGCGAACAATACTATGGTTAGAGCTAGGGAGATACACTTGTATAACATAAATATAGGTTTCACGTGATATCTGCACTTGAATACCCATAATTCTATCCGAGTCAATACATAACGGTGAAATAATATGATTTAATTCATTTTTCCATAGTAAAGCAATGCCGCCTTTTCCTACTTTTCTGTTACTGTTAATAAGAAGATCTGAATCGCATACACCCAATCCATTAAACTTTGGATGTATACTACTCAGAAAATGAAGATCAGATGGATACAACCAGTGCTCAGAAATACCACATATATCTATTGACTCATTTTCTAAAACATTGCTAAGATAGTAAGCACTGGACATTAGTCCAGTAGCGTTCCATGTACATATTTGTAGATTAGCCATAACGCACAGTGTATGAGAAAACAACAACGAAAAGGTAGCCCATACAAGGACCAACAATATAGGACAAATGAAATAACACATCATGTAGTATATTTGCTATTATTACTCTAATATGCATTATCAATTTGATGCTCATGGGGATATGTGTATTCGTGATCACCGTAATTCCCATACTGATCGCAGTCTGCACTGTTATAATCCTCATGACTGCTACGAGACTGCCCGTAGTAGTGGTGACGATTATAACTACCATGGTGTCTATCAACATGGGGATTATACCTCGACCTATTGTTGTTATTCCTAGAGGGATTATTATGCGCCACGTCCCCACTCAAAACAGTATCATCGCTGTCAACTGTATAAGAGGTTAAATTGCTCCCACGAATGAGTTAATCAATGGATTTGTCCATTTCAAACATTTGAACAAGTGTTTTTAGTTGCTAGAAATAATAGAATTATCAATGTAACTTAAGTTAGAAAATATGTATTACGCTTCTTATTTTGTGAAAAATTGACGAAAAGTAAATAGAGAATGGGAATATTAATTGAATTCGGTACATTTTTTAACAAATTATTGCTGTATTATTGGATCATAAAAATAATGTATTTAAACTGTTCTCAAAAACAAGTTGAAAGCTCATACCTTATACATTAGCTATTATTTGTATATAGTGTGAGTTAAATATAACGAGCTATTAACACGTTTAACTGTGAAATAAACAAAACAACTGTCTGACTATCATTTTCTTGCCGTATCTAAGTGAAGTAATGGTGTTATCAACACCTACTTGATACACTGGTCTTATTTAAGTGAATGAAGGGGGTTATCAGCACCTAATTGATACACTGCATGCTTTATTTAAGTGAATTAAAGGGGTTATCAACTCCTAATTGATACACTGGCCTTATTTAAGTAAATTAATGGGGTTATCAACACCTAATTGATACACTGGTCTTATTTAAGTGAATGAATGGGGTTATCAACACCTACTTGATACACTTGCCTTATTAAATTGGATCAATGAGGTTATCAGCACCTAATTGATACACTGGCTTTATTTAAGTGAATTAAAGGGGTTATCAACTCAAAATTGATACACTGGCCTTATTTAAGTAAATTAATGGGGTTATCAACACCTAATTGATACACTGGTCTTATTTAAATGAATTAATGGGGTTAACAACAGCTAATTGATACACTGACCTTATTTAAGTGAGGGTTATCAACACACCTTGTAAATATGATTTTTTTTTTATTCTAAACATTTTTATATTAAAAAGAGCTCTTTGACAACCTTGTGTCGTCTAAATTCAGAATAGTATAAAGTTGTTCTATTTTTTCGTTTTTCATTGTCGATAACAACAATTGGTAAACCGTTTTTTCAGAGTTACTACCTTCTTATAACACAGGCAGTTCCGCAGAAACAAAAGATTCTAACCGGAGTAGTTTTCACGCCAAACAGATAATATGATCAACGCACTGGTGGGGCGGTTGTGTTTGTATTTGTAAATTATAATCAGAGTCTTCAATTTCATCCTGTCCATAGCCTTCAGTGTCAGCCTGGCCAGAGACTTTAATATCAGTCGGACTTGAGCCTTTAAACCTGGCCAGAGCCTTCAGTATAAGGTATCAGCAAATCAGAATCATACTTTAGGTCGAGAAGCTTATTAAAGATTTTACTATACACATGTAAGAACTTTCGAACAATAAGTTTTTAAAGTTCTGGCAATGTCACCCTTTTAATGCTGCAGCAACCAGATTATTTAACCTTGAGCCCTTTACATATTAGACAAATCTGCAGCAATTAACCTGGAAAATTTCCATAAGCGACGGTATAGCTGATAAAACAACAACAAAATATGAAAACATTTAGGGTTAACGAATATACACCCTCTTGGTTTGGTAATGCGCCTGCCACACTGTCCCGAAATTGACACCAGATGGACACACGATAAAGGAAATGTTCAAATTCGGCTCTAATCGTAAAACATCGGGCCATTCGTGACGGCATCTTAAGCCATCGTATGACCGTCGGTGAGCGGTGGCAAAATCTTTGGCATGCCAAAGAATTTCCGAAAGACCTTGCGAAGGTTCATTTTCGTGTTGAATTCGTGTGTCCATTTTGCCCTTCGTTAGGCCATAGTGAGGGCATCTTATCAAATCGTGTCATATTCGTCTTTACTTCGTGTGATCATCGGTGCCATCGGGCATGTTTCGCCTCACGGAGACAATACGAAGGAAACAAAAAGCTGCCGATTGTCTTAGGAAGGCAACACGACTGCGTGGAGCCCTCGCAATGCCGTCGTGTAGACCGACATCGAGATGGGACCACGGTGTTGGCGAAGACAGCCGAATTTGAGTAGCTCAAGCGTATCCCATGTTTCAGAGCATCTTCCTCAGTCAGTCCTTAGCAACTCTACAGAGCAGAGGCGTGTGTAACTCCCAAGGCCTCAATCACAATTAATCACAATTCAGTTCCTGCAGAATGGCATACTTTGATTATGAGACAACCAGGAAGAAGAAGGTAGCATCATTGCTTCTTTTGATGCTCATCAGAGAACATGATGAGCAACTCTTACAGGCCCAGCACCTCCTCTTACAGGTAAAAATGGTCTTATTTCACATTGTCATGTATTGCTATTTGCCTTTCTAGCATTCGACAATCTACTTATCTTGTTTTGCTTTTATTTCCCAGGGCAGGGGCAAACCGAGGCGAAGGAGGAACCGAGGTCTATGAGGGTCAGGAAATGGCTTTCGACAAAAGAAGGAACGCTATGGACGCTATAGCACTCAACTAAATGAGCGGAAGACAGAAGATGAGAAGGCCTTCTACAACTACACAATACTTCCCAGAGGCCTCTACGATGAGATCCTGCGAATGGTAGAAGGCAGAATAGAGAAGAAGGACATATGGGACAGAACATATCTCCCTCCTGGTCTCAAGCTGTCCATCACTCTACGACACCTGGCCTGCGGTGACAATTATCCAAGTCTGTCCTACAACTTCAGAGTTGCTCCAAACACCATCTCCCTCATCATTAATGAAGTCTGCGATGCCATCAAAGCCGAGTTTGCTGCTTAGGTGATCCAGTGTCCTACTACAACAGAAGAGTGGACCGCCATTGCTGAGCAGTTTTAGAAGAGATGGCAATTTCAACACTGTTGTGGTGCTCTGGATGGCAAGCATGTGGCTGTCACCTGTTCTTGGAATACTGGCTCTGTGTACAGAAACTACAAGGGCTTCTTCTCCATTGTCCTCATGGACCTGGTCGATGCAGACTACACGTTTCTGTGGATTGATGTCGGCTCTGATGGTTCCAGCAACGATGCCAGTATCTACAATGGGTCAGAACTGAAAGAAGGCCTGGATAGTTCGATCAACATATTCAATCTCCCTGAAGAGAAGTCTCTACCTGGTGATGACGTAACTATCCCATACTACATAGTAGGGGACAATGCTTTTGGGATCAACAAGCACGTGATGAACCCGTTTTCCATCAGAAGTATGCAGCACCATGACAGAATATTTTACTACAGATTCACCAGAGCCAGGAGAATGCCTTTGGTATTCTGGCACACAAGTTCCGAGTTTTGCTGAGGACCATGAACAAGAGGCCAGAGACATGCAGACAAATGTATTATACCGTGAGGCCTTCGTGACTTAGTTCGAACGCATCGTACTCTCAATACGACGTCGTGTAGCCATCTATGTTCTATGTTGTCTTCTCAGAACCTTCCTTGAGGAAGAACCATCTGTTGATGTGGTATTTCCTTTTACTGGTTGAATCACCTCCACCAATGATATTTCACAATTTACACTATGTACGCCTTTATATACAGTTTAAAAGCAGGACAAGTAAGAACGGAAAAAAAGAACAAAGGGATCGATCGTTGCCGTTAGTTTTAAGTTCAAGTACGACGCTCTCTAATCTGAAACCGATAGACACAGTTACTTCCCCTAGTTAATGTTTAGGTTCAGTTGTAGTAATTTATAACGCGTAGTATGTAGGTTGTATAATAACCTTCTGGTTTGGTACACAAAATTTTGCAGTTGGTGGGGTGCTTTGGTTCTAAGATAAGGGAAGTATGTAAAGTCCAGTAGCATTTGGATTTTTAACTTGTTTGATAGGTTATTGAAATCAGCAAAGCCTAAGTTTTCCAATTCCTGAGTGATATCGCATAGTATAGATTGACGCATACATTGCAGGGCGTCACATTGTAGTATGAAGTGTTCTAATGTTTCATTGTCTGTGTTGCACACTTTACATGTAGGATCTACCAGATTCTGGTTGAAGCGCGCTCTGCAGCTCTGGAGAATGTATCCGCCACACATGAGTTTCATTTGTATTGGTATCTTGTGAGTATCCCTTGAGGATTTAAGCGGGATTCGCAGCTGTATATGGGGTTTCCCAGGATTGTATACTGGGTTCAAGTATTGGAGACTTTTATAGTATTGTAGAGAGGACTCGATTTTCTCCGTCCAGTATCTATTTATCGCTTTGTCTATGTAGTTACGCCACTGTGTTTTTCCCATTGGATTTTCGAGCATTGTTGATGGATCTATAATATTGTATTTCCAAGTGAGTTTCTTAATTTCAGCAAACCAACTTTTACTTTGAGAGTTATTCATGTGTAGTTGTCTTGCTGCTAATTTCTTTTCAATAGCTCCGTTTGGCTGTGAACATACGTTTCGAAATAATGTGAGAGCTTTTTTGTCTAGTTGACCCTCCACGGGCAAGAAACCGGACAGCATATACACCGCCGAGTCGGCTGTGTTCACAGGAACTGATAATATTTGTTTAAGAGTTTTCTTCTGGAATGTTTCTAGTTTGTCTAGATTTTTCGTTCTAGGAAGTAGAACTTCTAGTCCATATAGCAGTAATGGAGTAATGTACAATTGCACTAGATGAAGACAGGTTTCTGGATCCAGTCCATTGTGTCCGTGTAATCCACTAGCCATTAAGCTATATAAGGCTCTTCTTGCTTTTTGTATGTTTTTTTCAGTGTTAATTTCAATTGTCTCTTTTAGGGTTTTTGCTCTTATAATACCTAGATGTGTACTGGTTTTGACATTAGGAATACTCTTCTCATATAATTCAAAGTTATGCTCGTCAGGCGGCTTTTTCTTTGATGGGAAGAATTTCAGTGCTTCAGTTTTACTGGGTTGTAGAATATATCGCTCTCTGTTAGCAAAGTCTTCAGCTATGTTAATTAGTAGTTGGGTCTCGGTGTCTTCCCGGCAGATAATGGCTACGTCGTCAGCACATGCACTGGCGGTGCAGTCAATATTCCCCAGGCTGAACCCGGTCTTTTTGTTTGCTAGCCTCAGTAATAGGGGATTGATGTAGAGCTTGTATAGGTCAGTGCTTATAATGCCACCCTGTCTCACTCCCTGCCTAACCGCGAAGGGGTCCGAGTGCTGTTTTTGCCATTTAATCACACTTGTAGTGTCTTTGTGTAGGCTCTGCAGAATTGACCAATGTTTGTTGTTTACTCCTGTGTAATATACCCGTCTCATCATATGATTATGGTTTACGACGTCAAATGCTGATTTGGCATCTAGAAAAATATAATTGCAGGACGAGTTTGTATCGCTGTTTATTCTGGCTGTTTCTTCTATAATTAGCGCAGCATGTAGTGGGGAGGTACCTGATGTGAACCCTCTTTGAAAAGCACTCTGTGTTTCTTCGAAAATGATTGCAATTCGATATTTCAGTATGGATTCTATTATTTGTTCAAGCACTGGTAGTACTGTGATACCTCTATAGTTTATTGAGTCTGATTGTTTACCTTTATTCTTGAAGACCGGTGAGAGAAGTCCAATCTTTAGAAGTTGTGGCACTGCACCCGATGCAAATATGTTGTTTATTATTTTTAGAATGGCTTCATGGAGTATTTCTCCCCCATAGATGTAGTGTTCAACAGTTAGGTTATAAAAGTCAGGAGATTTACCCTTGTTTAGGTTTTTCATAGCTTTATGTAATTCATCCAGTGTGACTGGTGGAACGTCTTGAGCATCCGCCATTCCTTTCAGATGTTCGACTTCAGCATTAACGTATTGGTGATAGCTTTCGTCATATATTTCGTTTGAAGAGTGTTCAGCTAGTGTTTCAAAATGTGTTTTGAATCCATCAAGAATATTTTCACAGCCGGAGTATTTGGCACTGCCCACAAATAAGTCGTCAATAAAGGTGTTTTTGCCCTGTCTTTCCTTGTTGATCAATTTATGAAAAAGTTTCGGGTTCTTGTATTTGGTCGACAGGATTTCCTCTCTATCGAGTTCTCTTCGGCGTGCCTGTTCTTGCCGTATCTGTTGTCTAAATTGTCTTTTCTTTAATTTTCGGTCTACACATAGTGGATTTTCTGGATCCTTAGATTTTCCCCCTAGTGTCCAATTTTTCACTGATGTTCGCAGTCTAAACATAGATTCGGCAATTCTAGAATTCCAAACAGTTAGTTTTGGGTTTGATTTTAATGTTTTTCTTCTTCTTGGTGCACAGTTAGTTGCCACTGACACTAAGATATTGTTTATTACTCTTATTTTGTCTTCTATATTTGTTTCACTATTAATGTTTCTTGTAGTTTTAGAGATTTCATTTCCGACTTGGAGTTTGTATTCCAGTTTGTCGACCTTATCCCAGTTTGTTCGTCCTTGATCTTTGGATACAATGTTGTTTCTGGATTTGAGGTTTGGCCTTTTCAGTTCAAGGTCTAGTTTGAGATCTAAGGTGATCGGATGATGATCTGAGCAATTAGAAGTAAGGTTATATAAGATGCTTCTTGTCCCACAGGTAGAGTCTGTAGTTAAAAAGTAATCAATTTCAGTACAGTCCTTTCCTTGAGGGTCGGTATAGGTATTACCGAGACACTTATAGTCTAACTTGTGCTCTTCTATAAATGATTTCAGGTACAGCGATCTTTTAGATGTGGTGTGGTTCAAGTCCTCATTATAGTCTCCACCAATGATAACTGTGTGTGTGCAACTATATTTAATACAGATTTCGCTTAAAATGTCGATACACTCTTAAAACTCAGATAAATGATTAGTTTTTCCTTTCGAGGGAAGGTACACAGATACGATTATGATTTTTTTAGTGTTACTTAATAAGAGCTCAATACACTGGATTCTTTCATTTCCATCAGGTATGGCGTTAATTAGATGGTCGATGCTCCTGTTCCACAACACCGCCACTCCACCGTACCCTCTCGGTAGTTGAGTAGGTTGTATTGGATCATACATATCGCAGGATTTTCCCTGAAACTTAAGGTTTTCACATAGTTCTCCTAGGAGATGCATGTTACAATGAAACAGCCAGTGTTCTTGCAGTATTATTATTTGGTAACTTTTAGAGAGTTCTATGACAGAGTGACAACTAGTTCGTATGTTTTTACAGTTGAATGAAACAAGGTTCAAATTATTGTTCTCACAGTTAGTAGTAGTTAGATCACAATTGGGTTCTGTGGGCGGTTGTCTAAAAAATGACGTTCAGTATTACTGGTTGCCGTGGTAGTATCAGATCTCTGAGCAGAGGAGGTATTCTGTTTCTGTCTCCAAGAAGTTTCTGTGGGTTTGGGACATGATGGTGAAGCTCTTGGTTTTCTCTGACTCTGAGTATGTTTCTTATAGAAGATTTTATTTCCTGTAAGGGCATCGTGTATTTTATTTCTTGGTACTTGAATGAAGTCTTCCTTTTCTGAATGTATTTCGGTTGGAGCATACTTTCGAGCGGTATGATTTGTGGTAGGGGTTTCCTTGTCCAAGTGTATTGTAGTGTTGTGCTCAAAAGACGTATGGTTAGTTGATCTTTCCGTACTGGTGTGTTTTTGTTGCGGGACAGAAGCCTCGTTTGAGAAATCAAGGTCAAGTTTTTCGAGTTGTTTTTCCACCTGTTTGACTATAAAGTTAGTTACACGTTCATGTATAAGTTTTAGAGTATTGTCCATACTCTCTGTTTTTGATGGGTTGGGTTTATTTTCAAGATGATTTATTCGCTCGGTTAATGACTGTATTGTATGCACCATTTCCTTATTCCGGTTCTCGAGCTTTTCACAGTAGGTTGACATAGTTAAAGTTTCGGTTTTCTTTTCAAGTAGTTGTTTTTCCCTTAGCTTAAGCTCCTCTTCCCATTTCCTTAGTTTGTTGTCCTTTTGTTTTAGTTGACCTAATTTAAGCTCGTTACTAGAGGGAGTGATGTCATCTGTCTGTGACCCAGTAGTTAGTTTTAGTAAATCATGGAGATTACTAGTTTGTGTTAAGAGATGTTGATTCTCAGTACCTAAACAGGAAAAACATTTATCCACACTCATGCATTCGGGATGGCAGTTTGTTTGGCACAAATCACATGTTACAGATATTTCATGTAGTTCTTTATCACATATGTTACATTGGTTATACAAATCAGGTGAAATAGGTCTTATACCTTGTAGGTTTTCTTCAACCAGGATTTCTTCGACGTTTGTGTGAATAGGGGGATTAGGATACTTAGTCCTTCCAGGAATTATCATTTTTCTAGAGCTAGAATGTTCTTTTGTTGTAGGATGCTTATCACACTGTGGATCCTGAGATACTGGATTAATCGAACATAGTGATTTGGGGACTTCAATTAGAGAACGAGAACATGATCTACATGAGTAATCGGCACCATCTGTTTCCAGTTTGACTGTGTCTACCTGTGAAAGTTTTTCGCATCTATAATGTACCCAATGGGAGTTAGCTGCACAAAAGACACTCTTGCTACGGCAAAACTTATTGCAGCCGGTACAAATTTTGTTCTCAGTAGGCAATGTTTTGGTTGCGGTAATGCTTAAAATACCCGATGGGTTATCTGAATACGTTTTCTCGATGTCTTTCAAGTCTAATAGTTTACTTATTTCACTGACAAATTTTTGGTTCATTTTTGCAACATCTACTGGGAGGCCATTCACAGTAGTGTTTTTGACTATATTGTTTATTTTTAGGGCATCTTCATTAAGAAATTTATCGACATTTCTACCGTTAACTAGAATTCGACAGGTTGTATTGTATATGTTGGCTGTGTAGTTTCTACCTACTTTGAAGGTGTGTTCAACAATATTCCCTGCTCTGTCAGTGTTAGTCTTTGATGTAACCTTCGAGTCTGTATCAGAGTAGTGTTGATAGAAGTGTATCATAGCCTCTTTAGTTAATTCAAATGTAGCAGCATCTGCTGTTATCACGATACCACCAGCAGTAAAAGAAATTTCAATACTCACAACTCGTTGAGCTGCACTAAGTTTTTTGGCTAGACTTTTAGAGATGTTCAATTCGTAGTCTCTGCCTCTGTGTATAACACTTGCCAACACCTCTACGTTTGCTGCTATTTTATTCATCGTTACAGCCCTGCTTATCAGCTTAGCCCAACTTAGAACCTCACAAGCACCCCACCCACTTCTGCCAAATAACCAAAGGTAAAGAGTTATAAACGAGTTAAATATAGTTTTCAAAATATAGGATAATTGGGTGTATCCAAAGATTTAATAGTAATTATAATGCGTCAGTATTATTATTGACGGGATTTCGATATGGCGGCATTCCTATGTTCACCCAACGTGGGTGCTAAAAAATAAACAAATAAAAATAAAAATTGAAGTATTAAGAAATGCAAGTCTACAGGTTACAAGAAGTAGTATCAGGACACTTCAACAGCAAGCTTCACTAGCTAATTAGTTAAAAGGTTCGTTGTTACGTTTAAGAGGACATTTAGTGAAAGCTCGAAGAAAAATTCAATATGGCGGCGGTCATATGTTCACCCAACGTGGGTGCTAAAAGTATTAAAAATACAAGTCTACAAGTTTTATGAAGTAGTAACAGGACACTTCAACTCTAGGCAAGCTTCACGAGCTAGTTAAAAGGTTCACTTTTGCGTTTAATAAGACATTTGGTGAAAAGAAGAGGAAAAATTCAATATGGCGACCTTCCTTTGTTCACCCCACGTGGGCGCTAAAAGAAAATGTTAATGTTAGACATATAGTTCACAAAGCGTCTAAAACTCCAACACAGTATAACAAACCATCCACCATACACCGTTCACTTAAAATATTTCAAGCGTTGTTTAAGAATTTATAAAATTTATAAATTTTAAAAATTGTGTGCTCCGTAATAAAAAACACGTCCGTCACCAAAGGCCTCCACCAGCATGCATCGTGTAAATGTTATAAAGTATCCGTAAATAAGTTGTTGTTAATTTGTAACTGGTGGTCTTGGAGTCGATACCGGTATAATAGTTTTATACAAACATTTTTAAAACCTCTGAGTATATTTTAGTAAAAAGCAAATAATAAGTTAAAACTTAGTCATATCATTTTATTTTTCACTCATCAAATAAATAGTTCATTTCTTATCCCTGGCCCTTTTTCACTATTTTTAAAAATGGATAAGTCAAAGAAAATAGCTTCTCGCCAAATAGTTAACTCTACACGGTTTAACAAATTCATCACAGTCAGTCAGTATCAACGCAGCTAATGGCACCTCTAGCATCAGCTGTGTATTTAGATGGTACGCTAAGACACTTGGGTAGTTATAATTAACTTTAGTTCGCTTCGTCGAATGTGATGTTCTGCTCATACGAAATCGATCTTTAAAGTCATCGATGCTATACGTCGGCATAACAAATTCAACATTATTGTCAATTATTGTCTTCCTATTCCGAATTGTACTTGCAGAAGCAATGACACTTACCGAAGACAAATCGTCTGTCAAAATAGGCAAAAGAGAAACAATATTATTTATTCTATTTTTTTTTAAAATTACAGCTATATGTACGGCTAGCACCATATTGGTGGAAACCGTTAAATCTTTCTCAAAACTTGAAACCGTAACTGGTTTGTTACCATCAAAAACGCCCCTTAAATAGCCAAATAGCCAAAACGCCCCTTAAATAGTCAAAATGTTCAATGATGTACAATAAAGGTTGCCTTACCTTAAAATATGTTCTTTTGATTTTGGTATATATAAATTCATAAATAAAAGCGACAACCATAAAATACATCTAAATTTAAAACAGAAAGAACTGAAAAATGTTTCTTCCTTTGAAGTGTATAGTTGAACTGCCCACAATTGTAATCTCTTCCGGATGACCCCGGTATTTGCCGGAACTAAAAAGCCTGAAACCTTTGCATACCAAGGGAACCAGTCTGATTTCACCATATTGGGAAACACGTTTCCTGTTGTTGAAACACGGTGAGTTTTCACAAATTTGTCGATAAACGCCTTATTCGAGAGATTTTATTTTCAAAAAGTGATTATTAGCTAGGTTTTCGAATAGTCTAAGAGCTGCGGAAAGGAAATGACCGTCTCCGATAGGATGCCACCTCTGGCCGGCCCTGCTCAAGTCGACTCATTCGGTGTGATTTTGGACTTGTTCGTGTTTCGTTACCAATTTCTTTCGATCCAATTCGAGGGGATTTACTCTTAATTTATATCTTATTTCCGATATCTTCCAGCTTTAGGAGTCATTGTTATATTTGATAATTAAATATTAACAAGTTGAATTTTAGTTCTACCACCCGTCTTCACAAACTTTTAAGTTGCAGATTTTACTTGTGACCAGGGGCTGTCAAGGGCCTGCACTGCAATACCTTTTCTTGTCAGCAACATTCTTGCTAAGTTTGAAAATGTTGGCCATTTTCTTGGGACATGAGAGTCAAATATTTCGTCATTGAATTTTGAAAGCAAAATATTTTTACTCCTGTTTTGGGAGTGAGAGACAAGGGATTGATTGATATATCGTTGGACATTCCATTTTCGTTAGCATCCCTTTTTCGTGACGTCACTATTTTCGGGCTTATATCACGTGACTTTGTCCTTGCAGCCGATTTGGAACTGTAAAATTATTTCCCAATAGCCAATGTATTTGCTGACATATTTCAACAATAGAATGCATCTTCAACAGTTTTGTAACTTGTTGTCATGGGAGGAATAGTCAAAATACCCTTTTTTTTTATATACCAAATTTAAAGAACAGTTTAAACCCCAAAAAGTGGAAAAATCGGACATGAAAATTTACCGTAAAAAGGGTATTTTGTTGTTTACAAAATGGCGGCTAGGGTCATGTGATTTGTTTGACCTAGTTAGGTCAATGCAATTTTTCATTGGATTTCACATTCCTAAAGGTGCTTACGCATAGAGATGTAAAATAACTAAAATATTTTAAATAATATTCCATTAGAAATATGGCAATTTTGAAATCTGTATTGATCTTTGTGATGATAGGATGCTTACAGGGTCCAAACATCCATGCAAACCCTTTAGGTTGACACAGTGGGATAACAAATGAGAAAGGAAAATAAGTTTAACGAAGATTCAAAGTTGAGTAATTAAAAAAAAAAAAGTTCATATTTATATCAAGGATAATTTCAAATTAATTGATTTAAACTATATAAAATGTTTAATTACTTCAGTTTTTTAGTTTTCAATATGTTACGACCTATTGCCCCTTTTAAAAAAAACAACTGCAAAGTGCCAAAATAATGACGTCACGAAAATAGGATAACAATTTCGGCTTCTGACTTGTTGAACACGTGTGTATTCAAGATTATTTTTTTTGTGAATTATTAGTTTTCAAAGGATTTTTTGCTCGAAACTTGGAGGAAATAAATAAATCTTTCAGATAAGACATGACGTTTCGTATCATTCACTAAGCCTTCTGCATATTTTGTCTTTGAAGCCTTACACTCACGAATTACGGATGCTTGAGGATATGAAAGGCCTTCAAATGGTAGCATTGGCTTCCTTCCTTGGCGCTAAGGACTAGTTAAGTTTTAGGACTGGTACATCGGTGTCGGTATAAATAATACCGGTTTTACTGATAAATTACCAGGAAATGTTGTTACATATATCTGAAATACTGTTGAATGTTGTGTAATATGCTATTTAACCCTTTCCCTCATATAAACACTTTCTGACGCCTCTGCAGCAGACAGCTTTTTGAAAACATAGTGACAAGAAGAAATTGCTCAAAACAAGCAATTTCGCCGTTTGCCATATTAAATGTTTTCCACTTTTACTCATAAGTTATCCACTTAATTATAGAGATTTTCTATTTTTTGACAAAATATTTTCAAAGTCGTCTGCTGCAGAATTGTCGTATGAGGGAAAGGATAAAAAAAAATGCCAAATTTCTCACAAATTGTTTTCTTTATTGCCTCTTTTAATATGATTTTTTAAATTAAAATAAAAATCATATTCTTAGAGATAAATTATATATAGATCTATATTTCAATTTCTGTTAGGTGAAGTGATGGATTAAGTTTACTTCTTTTCGGTAAAGGGAAATGCTGGTGGAAAAACCACAAAAATGTTTTACTTACGCAAAACACATCTTATCTTCTGAAGCCTAACTTTGAACTGTTTGATATTTCAGGTTAAATTTATATAAATATGCCTCCAAAGAAGAAGGATGATGGAGCTAATGCCAACCCCGCTTTTCTTGGAAGAATTGGAACAAGCTTGAAGATAGGCATAGTTGGATTGCCTAATGTTGGGTAAAAATATCCTGTCACAAAAATTAACGTTTTTGAATTAAATCATGGTCTATGTAGCAAATTTATGACATGATTTTTATTAGACATGGGGCTTTAGAGCTACTGCTAATTTTGATGACTGATAATCATATTAAGTACTATGTTATTGTGTTGCCTCATATGCCTGCCCAGAGGACTAGATAAGAGGGAGTGAACAGGTCTTTTCCCCACAACATTTCTCTTATTACCAGCGATTTTTTTCCTTCTTTAGCTGGTACCGTTTAACGGACCCATTCACAATTACAAACGGCTCTTCACAATTTTCCATAAGGGTCCGACGGACCCATTCACAATTCTGGCCAAAAGGGGTCCGTCAATTCACAATTCTGGCCGACTAGCCTAATTTTAACTTTGTAACTAGCTTTTCTGACAAAATCAAAAACATTCTCGGCCCGTCGCGGTTGTTTACATTTTATAACAAATCGCAACATTTCTCAGTGCCGTATATCCATTCAGGTGTCGCAATTATTTATCGGAAACAAATATTTAACGAAATAATTATATTTCTTATTCGTACAATAAGTATTGGGAGTTGGGTGATATTTCGTTTATTTATTTTTTACCCATTCCGTCTTGTCGACTTAACCACGTGTTTTTAAAAAAAAACATGGCGTCCGACGAAATTTTTCGCTGATGTGAATTGGATTTTCATGTATTTAAATGGTAACTGCATATTTTCTATATGATTTATTTAATCGTTGCAATAGCTGCCTATAATGTTAACAGCGGATAAATGAAAACAAAATTACTTATTGAAGACGCATGCATTTATAACTAAAGCGTCTAGATGATTACGATAAAAACGATTTGACAATGTCGAGATATAATAAATATTATCAGAAAAAACTACCATCAGCGCCTGAAAAGGCTATAAAACGATCAATTATTTGGTAAGGCACAATTGGACACTAGCCATGATACTGAGCAGCGTACAGAACATTCACCAGGGTCATGCATGGAAACAGTTTTAACTGTCTAAACCCAACTAGAATTAGGGTCCGTATCGCCTACTTCTGAATCTCAAACCGTATCCCCTGCTACTCAAACTGACGATTAAGTGATCGTAGCTAGTAATGCAAGCCTTAACACAGACATCGGCTTATTATTAAGTTACATAGCTGTAATATTTAAATTCACAATTTTATTGAAACAACAACACTATTTTTCACAATTTCACTGGTACCGGACCCATTCACAATTTAGGTAAAAAAATCGCTGATTACTCAACAAAATCCTATGTTGTGGGTACTCAAAAGAATCGTCTCATTGTATGATAGGGCAAAAAAAAAAATACCTGTGTTACCGGTAACCTGACCGACCCTATTTTTTTCTCGCCGACCCTAATCTTTTTTAAAGGCATAAAGGTAAAAATTCAACATCTCTCATTCCTGATTGACATTAACTTTTGAACAAACTTGCCTAGTTGGACAAGTACTTTGAACATTTACTTGCCCGGACTCAAATACAACTCGCCCGAATATCGTAGGACCTTCCAAATTTGTGAGCATCCTATATTTGTTATGTCATCGGTCATTATTCTGGCGCTGATATCACATGACTTTGACCTTGCAGCCAATTTGGAACTGTAAAATTGTTTCCCAATGGCCAAACTACTATTTGCTGACATATTTCAACAATAAAATGCATCTTAAACAGTTTTGTTTTTTTGTTGTCTTAGGAGGTATAGCCAAAATACCCTTATTTTTTACATACCAAAATTAAAGAACAGTTTAAACCCCCTAAACGAAGAAAAATCGGACATGAAAATATACCATGAGAAGGGTCCTTTGGTGTTTACAAAATGGCGGCCAGGGTCATGTGATTTGTTTGACCTAATTAGGTTGATGCAATTTTGCATTGCATTTCACATCCCTAAAGGTGCTTATGTATGCAAAGAGATGTAAAATTTACAAGGCGATATATTTACACAAACAAGTAATTTAAACACATAAAAATGTCTACGGTTTGACATTAGAATGTAGATCTACTTTAAACAAAATGAGTCGGACTATTTGATTAGACAATTGCGATGCGTTAAAAATACGTGACTAGGACTGCTTTACGAACGTTTCGGGTTGTCAGCGACACATAAGATTGAGATCCCGAATGGTTTAATCTGTGACTCTAAATTATGGCCTCTGGACAAATTGTAACCATTCAAATTCCGGTTTTAACTGGTCATATCGGCAGACGGCCGGTCCTTTTTGAGGAATTGTAAAAGGGTCCATTGGACCCTGTCAGAAAAAAGTGAAGAACCGTTCTTAATTGTGAATGGAGCTGTTAATCAGTACCACTTAAATAGGGATATAAATCTCATGTATAAATTTACAGATTATGTGATTTAAAACAGTCCTTTGTCTTTTAAATGCCGCTTATGATTTGATAAATTGAATTGGTGTTATAAATAGCACTATATGGAATAACCCATAAGAGTGTGCGCAACTACTATGTAAACACTTCCGGTTTGCATAATTATTTTGTTTATTGATCTTTATGGCGAATTTTACAGTTTTAAGTTTTAAACTCGACAGGGTTTGATCCAAATAATGAAATATTATATTGACATGTCAACATATTTGTCCCAGAGAGGATTCTAACTGCCACTTGCCCGATCGGACAACTGCTGGGAAAAACAACTTGCCCGGACTCAACTGTTACTTGCCCCGGGCTATCGGACAACCTTTAATGTCGAGCCCTGTAAATAAATCAAAATGTCCGCATTTCACGGGCATAAAATGCCTGAGATCTTTTCTCTTTGGAAAATCTCTATTTATAACAGAAAGTTAAAGTATTGAAAGTAGACAATTTATCCTTTTGCCACAATTTTTTCTATGTCAAATAGTGTCTGCATGTAGAAAAAGGTTAACAGAGCTTGAAATGTGGCAGTAGAATATGATAACAAAGATTTTGTTTGCTTCACTCCCTGGTACTAAAAGTTATGTGGATGGCATTGAGACTGATGCACTTGGGTTGGGAGGAATCCGCCGTGGTCGAGTGATTAGCCTCGAGGATTTGAAACCGGGCATCCAAGGTTCGATCCCCAGTCGCAGTACAACAGTCATGGTGGGGTACCCTTGGGCAAGGCACATTTCCTGGCTTAGTACTGGTTTGTTTACCCAGGGATCATGAATAAGTGAACTGTTGCCATGATATAACTGAAATAATGCTGAAAACGGCTTAAAACCACAATAAACCAAACTTGGGTTGGGATAAAAACAAATATTAGTATTAAAAGGTACCATTTGTAACTTAATATAATTTGATTACATTGTTTCAACGAAATCCTGTTCCTATTTTTAGACTTAGTTAAATGAAATTCCATTGATGAAACCGTTTAATGCTTTATATTTTTTTATTTCTCAGGAAATCCACATTTTTCAACTGTCTAACAAAAAGTCAAGCTCAAGCAGAAAACTTTCCCTTTTGCACAATAGACCCAAATGAAAGTAAGTCTTTTAAACTTAGATAGCTTTTGTTTCATCTGCTTTAGTGAATTTGGCTTCTTTTCAGCTTGAGTCCAATAACATTAATTGTGTATAGACTAACTTCTTAAAGGATTTAATTAATTAACACTTTCCTAAATACAAAAAATGTGTAGCAAATGCCTTTGAAGACATAGATCAAGGCAAAAATATTGAAAATCTCCATAGATACATATGTAATAATATTGAATTTACTTTTAACCATTATGACTAAAGAAGGCAATGCTCTCTATGAAATTGTGTCTTTAAGTGGGAAAGGGTTAATGCAGTTAGTTTGTTAAAAAGGTTTAACCAATAAAATTACTCCCTGTCACAGGCTCTCTTTGAGGATGCAGGCTCAATCAAGGCCTGGTGGCCCGGTCATACCAAAGTCTTCAAAACAGGAAGTTATGACTTCTCTTCTAGGCGTTTTGGATTGTGGGGTAAACATTATGACTGATTCGCTGCTGTCAGAATAAATGGCCCAGTTGTATTGGTAACTTACACAGGAAATGCTGTGATATTATAGCTGACAATTTGTTGAAAGAGGCATAAAATACCATACAAACTGTCTTGATTTTTCTCATTTTTACCCTTTTACACATACAACAAATCTGCAGCCGGCGACTTTAAAAACAGAATGTTTGCTTAGATGCCTTCAAAGTTGGTAGTTGCAAGTGTGTTGTACGCGGTGAAGGGTTCAATGTTTATCCTATTTTCAGGCCGTGTCCCAGTTCCTGATGAACGATACGATTTCCTCTGTGATAATTTCAAACCAGCAAGGTAATTTAACTAATCTATTAACCCTTTAACCCGTTCCCTCATAGGACAATTCTGCAGTAGACGACATTGAACATATTTTGTCAAAAGAATGAAAATTTCTATAATTGAATGGATAACCTATGACTTAAACCTTTCCCTCATACGACAATTCTGCAGCAGAATACTTTGAACGTATTTTGTCAAAACATAGAAAATCTCCATAATTGAATGGATAACCTATGACAAAAAGTGGAAAACATTGTGGCAAAAGGAGAAATTGCAAGTTTTGTGCAATTTCTTCTTTTGTCAATATGTTTTCAAAGAGCCATCTGCTGCAGAGGCGCCAGAAAGCGTCTATGTGAGGGAAGGGTTAAAGTGGAAAACATTGGGGCAATAGGAGAATTTGCTTGTTTTGAGCAATTTCTTCTTTTGTCACTATGTTTTGAAAGAGGCATCAGAAAGCGTCTATATGAGGGAAAGGGTTAATACATAAAGACGCTTTCTGATGCCTCTGTAGTAGGCGACTTTTGAAAGGATTGTGGCAAATGCAGAAATTGCCTATTGGCCACAATGTTTTCAACTCCATTCATTTATTAGACCTTCATTTTTAAAAAGAGAAGATCCACATGCTTGCCTAGATGTTTCCAAAGTTGTCAGCTGCAGATTTGTTGTATATGGGAAGGGTACAGCATCTGCCTTAGTGGTGTAGTGGTAGAGCATCTGCCTTGGTGGTGTAGTGTTAGAGCCCCTGCCTTGGTGGTGAAGTGGTAGAGCACCTGCCTTGGTGGTGTAGTGTTTACGCCTCTGCCTTGGTGGTGTAGTGTTTACGCCTCTGCCTTGGTGGTGTAGTGTTTACGCCTCTGCCTTGGTGTAGTGTTTACGCCTCTGCCTTGGTGGTGTAGTGTTAAAGCCCCTGCCTTGGTGGTGTAGTGGTAGAGCATCTGCCTTGGTGGTGTAGTGGTAGAGCGTCCATCTTAGTGGTGTAGTGGTAGAGTGTCTGCCTTGGTGGTGTAGTGGTAGATCATCTGCCTTGGTGGTGTAGTGTTTATGCCTCTGCCTTGGTGGTGTAGTGGTAGAGCATCTGCCTTGGTGGTGTAGTGTTTACACCTCTGCCTTGGTGGTGTAGTGGTAGAGCATCTGCCTTGGTGGTGTAGTGTTAGAGCCCCTGCCTTGGTGGTGTAGTGGTAGAGCCCCTGCCTTGGTGGTGTAGTGGTAGAGCGTCTGCCTTGGTGGTGTAGTGGTAGAGCGTCTGCATTGGTGGTGTAGTGGTAGAGCGCTTGCCTTGGTGGTGTAGTGTTAGAGCGTCTGCCTAGGTGGTGTAGTTGTAGAACGTCCACCTTGGTGGTGTAGTGGTAGAGCGTCCACCTTGGTCGTGTATGAGTAGAGCGTCTGCCTTGGTGGTGTAGTGGTAGAGCGCCTGCCTTGGTGGTGTAGTGTTAGAGCATCTGCCTTGGTGATGTAGTGGTCAAGTGCCTGCCTTGGTGGTGTTGTGGTAGAGTGTCTGCCTTGGTTGTGTAGTGGTAGAGTGTCCATCTTGGTGGTGTCATGGTAGAGCGTCTTCCTTGGTGGTATAGCGGTAGAAAGTCTGCCTCATTTGCAGCAGGTTGTCTGTTCTATCCCAAGCTGTGTCATACCAAATACTTGAAAAATGGTTGTTATGGCTTTCCCTACTTGGTGCTCCAGATTGGAACAGTAAAACTGGTAACATACCAAGGAAATGCAGTGATATGATTAAGAAATTGTTGAAAGCAGTTTAAAGCACCATGCAAACAAAATGGAGGTCAGTGAACTTTCATGTCAATTTTCCCCTGGATGAGTGTGGATGATTGCCATATTGTTAGGAGATAAGTAATAAATTTTGACTGCTTTTGTATTTTCAGTAAGGTGCCAGCGTTTTTAAGTGTGGTGGACATTGCTGGGTTGGTGAAGGGAGCACATGAGGGTAAAGGTCTCGGAAATGCATTCTTGTCCAACATCAATGCCTGTGATGCTCTCTTCCATGTTATGAGTAAGTACAGTGTTGTTTTATTTTATATAAAAAATTCTGATGGAATCTGGTATTTATAGTCTATTGACCTTTTCAACATTCAACAAATCTGCAGCAGAAGACTTTCAAAAAATCTATTAAAAAATATAGAAACTCTACCAATGAGTTGCATAATGTTTTCAAAAATTGTCTGCAGCAGAGAATTCACCATGTAAGAATGACTTAGAAATGTAGCATCTGGAGTACATATATTTATTTCTATCATTTTGATACAGAGTTGAAAACTGTGTGAAAGGGAGAAATTGCTCATATTGAGCAAATACTACATTTACCACAGTTTTTAAACAAAGCAAATATATTGGATCTGGAATACATCTTTAATTATTCCCCCTTCAAAGAAGAGGGGGTATATAGGAGTCACTGTGTCAGTCTGTCTGTCTGTCTGTCGGTCGGTCGGAAGCCATATTTTGTCCGGCCTATTTCTTACAAACCACTGGGTGGAATTCAATAACATTTTACATGAAGCTTCTATACCAAGAGGATATGTGCATATTCTAAAGGGGTTACAATTGCATGTTATTTTACAGAGTTATGACCCTTTTACTTATTAAGTTATGGTGCATGTCAAGGTACTGTTTAGGGGGTATTTATCATCTTCAGTGATAGTTCTTGTTTTGATATGGAGTAGAAATAGTGAGCAATATCTCCATTTTGTAACATACTTGTCAAAGTTTATGCTTGTGCTAGATTTTTCAGACTTGCACCAATGATATAGCTCTTGGGCTTTAACCCTTTCCCTCATACAACACTTTTGCAGCAAATGACTTTGAAAGTATATAATTTTATGGGGAAAAATTGTCTGCTGCAGATGCATCAAAACAAATCTAGATGTGGGCAAGCGTCAACCTTAACCTTTTTGCATACAACATATCCGCAGCAGAGGACTTGTGGCCAAAGGAAAAATTGCTCAATAGGAACAATTTCTCCTTCAGCTACAATGTTTTCAAATATCTGCTGGGGATGTGTAAAAATGTGGAGAAGGGTTAAGCAGAGCTGTAGATGAAGTATATATTTCATGATCTCAAATCCTTTTTTGAACCCTAACCCTTTCCTACATACAGCAAATATGCAGACGACTTTGAAAACATCTAGGCTAGAGTAGGAATAATTTCTCTAAATGTAGGTATAATTACTGAAAAAGGTTGAAAACATTGTGGCAAATGGAGAAATTGCTCATTTCGAGCAATTTCTCCTTTTGTCATAATGTTTTCATAAGTCATCTGTTGCAGAGGCGTCAAAAAGCATCTATATCAGGGAAAGAAGTAACCCTTTACCACAAAACTGAAGCATATTACTTTGAAAACATTTAGACAAAAATGTGAAAATTCTCTATAACTGAAAGAAAGTATGGTAATGAAATAGAGTTGAAAACATTTTGGCAAAATGGTAGTAATGGCTGCCCTCCTTGACACTCAGGGTCGAGACGATAGCATAATGACTGACTAGCTGCTATCAGCATAGATGGACCAGTATTACGGGTAACTTACCCGGGAAACGCTGTGATATAACTGAAAAATTGTTGAAAGCAGCGTAATTCACCAACTCTTTTGTACCCACAACATTTTTTAGCTCACCTGTGCACGAAGTGCTCAGGGTGAGTTATTGTGATCGCCCTATGTCCGGCGTCCGTCGTCCGTCGTCCATCGTCCGTCAACATTTTCTCCTCTGTAACCGGTGGGTCAACTGGGATGAAACTTCACAGAAAGCATCCTCTCAATGTCCTCACCAGAATTCCTTAAAAATTTTGGGATCCATGCAGAATTCTGGTTTCCATGGCAACGAAATGAAAAAAACTTCAAAAATCTTCTCCTACGAAAGTGTCAGGCCGATTTTCAAATTATTTTGTAGAAATGATCCTTGGGTGACCCTCTATCAGATTCCTTCAAGCCATGTTGATTGGTCGAAAAACATGGCTGCCAGGGGGGGGTGGGGGGGGGGGGGGGGGGGGGGGGGCGGGCTATTTTGCCTTATATAGCTATAGGGAAAACTTAAAAAATCTTCTCCTCCAAAAGTGTCTGGATGATTTTCAAATAATTTTGTAGAAATGTTCCTTGGATGACCCTCTATCAGATTCCTTCAAGCCATGTTGATTGGTCAAAAAACATGGCAGCAGGGGGCGGGGCTATTTTGCCTTTTATGGCTATAGTGAAAACTTAAAAAATCTTCTCCTCCAAAAGTGTCAGGCCGATTTTCAAATAATTTTGTAGAAATGTTCCTAGGGTGACCCTCTATCAGATTCCTTCAAGCTAAGTCGATTGGTCGGAAACTATGCCCGCCAGATGGCGGGGCTAATATAGCTAAAGTGAAAAAAAAAATCAGGTGAGCGATTCCAGGGCTATCATGGCCCTCTTGTTTGGAAAAACAGATACTGTGTTGAAAAGACCATTTTATTGGTTAACCCTTTCCAACATACAACAAATCCACAGCAGACGTCTTTGAAAACATCCTTGTAAAAGTTTGAGAAATCTCCTTTAATGGGTGTTTTGTTATTAAATAGAGTTGAAAACATTGTGGCAAATGAAGAAATTGCTCTTTATAAGCATTTCAAAAGTCGTCTGCGAGTGAGAAAGGGTTTAGTCAGTTTTAACCCTTTCCAACATATGACAAATCTGCAGCAGACTACTTTGATTGAAAATGTCTACTCAAAAATATGGAAAATCTCTATATAATTGTAGGTATAATTACTGAAAAAGGTTGAAAACATTGTGGCAAAAGAAGAAATTGCTTGTTTTGAGCAATTTCTCGTTTTATCACGATGTTTTCAAAAGTCGCATGGTCCAGATGCGTCAAAATGAGCCAATAGGTTGGAAAGGATTCAAATGAATGTTCCTTTAACAGGAGCCTTCTCCGACGATGATATTGTCCATGTAGAAGGTGACGTTGATCCATCCAGAGATTTACAGATTATCTATGATGAACTTAGACTTAAGGATCTAGAATACTTGAAAAAACGAATGGACAAATTGGAGCGAGATTGTGGTCGAGGAAACGACGGGAAGAAATTGATACCAGAATTTGTAAGTGTAACACTTTCCCACTTGTGCCACCTTGACTTTTGAAGAAACGAGAGCTATTGTCATGACCCTGGTGTCGTCGTCTGCATAGTTGTCCAGTGGCGGTGGCGGCGGCGTGGTCGACCGGTTAAGGTTTTTTGTTCAGCTCAGCTTTTTAGCTCACCTATGCAAAAAGTGCAAGGTGAACTTTTGTGATCGCTCACCGTCCGTCGTCCGTCCGTTCACATTTTCCTACAAACGACTTCTCCTCCTAAACCAATTAACCAAATTCAAAATAATTTTACAGAACTTGTTCAACGAATTCTATTCCATGCAGAACTTTGGCTGCCACGGCAACAAAAAAGGGGAAATTAACCAAAACTTAAAAAATCTTCTTGTCCAAAAGTACTTGCCCGATTTGAAAATTATTTTGCACAAATGTTCCTTGGGGTACCTTCTACCAAGATTGTTCAAATATTTCCGATACGTGGAAAAACATGGCCGCCAGGGGGCGGAGCTTATTTCCCTTATATGTGCATTGTTAAAACTTTAAAAATCTTCTTGTCCAAAAGTACTGGCCCGATTTAAGAAATATTTTGAACAATTGTTCCCTTTACCAAGATTGTTCAAATATTTCCAATCCGTTGAAAAACATGGCCGCCAGGGGGCGGAGCTTGTTTTCCTTATATGTGCATTGTTAAAACTTTAAAAATCTTCTTGTCCAAAAGTACCGGCCCGATTTGAAAATTATTTCACACAAATGTTCCTTGGGGCACCCTTTACCAAGATTGTTCAAATATTTCCGATCCGTTGAAAAACATGGCCGCCAGAGGGCGGAGCTTGTTTTCCTTATATGTGCATTGTTAAAACTTTAAAAATCTTCTTGTCCAAAAGTACTGGCCCGATTAGAAAATTATTTTGCACAAATGTTCCTTGGGGTACCCTTTGACAAGATTGTTCAAATATTTACGATCCGTTGAAAAACATGGCCGCCAGGTGGCGGAGCTTGTTCATAGACTCATATAGGGAAAAACCTTTAAAAATCTTCTTGTCTAAGAGTACTGGCCCGATTTGAAAATTATTTCACACAAATGTTCCTTGGGGCACCCTTTACCAAGATTGTTCAAATATTTCCGATCCGTTGAAAAACATGGCCGCCAGAGGGCGGAGCTTGTTTTCCTTATTTGTGCATTGTTAAAACTTTAAAAATCTTCTTGTCCAAAAGTACTGGCCCGATTTGAAAATTATTTTGCACAAATGTTCCTTGGGGCACCCTTTGACAAGATTGTTCAAATATTTCCGATCCGTTGAAAAACATGGCCGCCAGGGGGGCGGAGCTTGTTCATAGACTCATATAGGGAAAAAGCTTTAAAAATCTTCTTGTCTAAGAGTACCGGCCCGATTTAAGAAAATTATTTCACACAAATGTTCCTTGGGGCACCCTTTACCAAGATTGTTCAAATATTTCCGATCCGTTGAAAAACATGGCCGCCAGAGGGCGTAGCTTGTTTTCCTTATATGTGCATTGTTAAAACTTTAAAAATCTTCTTGTCCAAAAGTACTGGCCTGGTTTGAAAATTATTTTGCACAAATGTTCCTTGGGGCACCCTTTGACAAGATTGTTCAAATATTTACGATCCGTTGAAAAACATGACCGCCAGGTGGCGGAGCTTGTTCATAGACTCATATAGGGAAAAACCTTTAAAAATCTTCTTGTCTAAGAGTACCGGCCTAATTTGAAAATTATTTCACACAAATGTTCCTTGGGGCACCCTTTACCAAGATTGTTCAAATATTTCTGATCCGTTGAAAAACATGGCCGCCAGAGGGCGGAGCTTGTTTTCCTTATATGTGCATTGTTAAAACTTTAAAAATCTTCTTGTCCAAAAGTACTGGCCCGATTTGAAAATTATTTTGCACAAATGTTCCTTGGGGCACCCTTTGACAAGATTGTTCAAATATTTACGATCCGTTGAAAAACATGGCCGCCAGGGGGCGGAGCTTGTTCATAGACTCATATAGGGAAAAATCTTCTTGTCTAAGAGTACCGGCCTAATTTGAAAATTATTTCACACAAATGTTCCTTGGGGCACCCTTTACCAAGATTGTTCAAATATTTCTGTTCCGTTGAAAAACATGGCCGCCAGAGGGCGGAGCTTGTTTTCCTTATATGTGCATTGTTAAAACTTTAAAAATCTTCTTGTCCAAAAGTACTGGCCCGATTTGAAAATTATTTTGCACAAATGTTCCTTGGGGCACCCTTTGACAAGATTGTTCAAATATTTACGATCAGTTGAAAAACATGGCCACCAGGGGGCGGAGCTTGTTCATAGACTCATATAGGGAAAAACCTTTAAAAATCTTCTTGTCTAAGAGTAGAGGGCCCAGGCTTTTAATATTTGGTATGTAGCATCATCTAGTGGACCTCTACCAAGATTGTTCAAATTATAGCCCTGGGGGTCAAAAAATGACCCCTCCCCTGGGGGTCTATTGTTTTACATAGACTCATATAGAGAAAAATTAAAAAAAAAAAAATCTGGAAGTAGAGGGCCCCGGCCTTTGATATTTGGTATGTAGCATCGTCTAGTGGACCTCTACCAAAATTGTTCAAATTATAGCCCTGGGGTCAAAAATGACCCCATCCTGGGGGTCATTTGTTTTACATATACTCATATAGGGGAAAAACTTAAAAAATCTTCTTGTCTAAAAGTAGAGGGCCCAGGCCTTTGATATTTGGTATGTAGCATCATCTGGTGGACCTCTACCAAGATTGTTCAAATTATAGCCATGGGGTCAAAAATGACCCCTCCCCTGTGGGTCACTTGTTTCACATAGACTTGTATAGGGGAAAAACTTAAAAAATCTTCTTGTCTAAAAGTAGAGGGCCCCGGCCTTTGATATTGGGTATGTAGCATCATCTAGTGGACCTCTACCAAGATCTTGTCTAAAAGTTTAATATTTGAAATCTAACTTCATCGAGTGGACTTCTACCAGGATTGGTCAAATTATTATAGCCCTGGTGTCAAACATGGCTCCACCCTGGGGATCACTTGTTTTACATAGACTTGTTAAGGTAAACACTTTAAAAATATTCTTGTCCATTTGCCATGAATGGTGCCCCTCTACTAAGACTTCAAATTATTTTGATAGGATGATAAACATGGCCACCAGGGGGTGTTGCTTGTTTTCCGTATATATGTATAGACATAGAACAATGAAAACTTTTTTAAGTTTGATTAAATCAGGTGAGCGATATAGGACCATCATGGTCCTCTTGTTTTCTGTTTTCTATCAGTCGAGCGTCTGTGCCGTACGCGGTGCTCTTGTTAAGCAATTATAGCAGACAACTTTTGAGACCATTGAAGCAAGAGTAAATATGATGAAAATAAATAATTTCTATTCTATTCATGTTGAACTAAATTCAATAATGCAATTTCCTTTATTTTTGCATAGATTTTTCAAAGGCATCTGCTACAATTTTTTTAACCCTTTCTCACATACAATAAATCTGCAGCAGACGACTTTGAAAATGTTTACTCAAAAATATGGAAAAAATCTCTATAATTGTAGGTATAATTACTGAAAGAAGTTGTAAACATTGTGACAAAAGATGCCAAAGTGCAATTTACAATAGCTCACTTTTAGCAATTGTTCTCAGGTGAGCTAGAAATGGAAGAGTACATGTACAATGAGAGCCAGAGCTATTGATAAGGGGAATTTTTCATGTTCTAAAATCCTTATTTGACATTCATGGGTACTCAAAAGCAGCAGACAACATTTGAAAGCATTGTGTCAAAGGAGAAATTGCTCATAATAAGCATCCCCAGTCGCAGCACTACGGTCATGGTGGAGTGCCCTTGGGCAAGGCACATTTTCTAGCCTAGTACTGGTTTGTTTACCCAGGGATCATGAATAATTAAATTTAATTGCGCGCTAAATGACCTTAGCTGTCGATGCGCCATAAAACAATATACATTCACTCATAATAAGCAATTTCTCCTTTTGACAATTTATTTTTCAACTTAATTCTTTTATGAATTTATAAAGTATTTTGACTTAATTGTTTTCAAAGTTGTCTGCTGCAGATCTGTTGTATGTGAGCAGACGACTTTGAAAACATCTCCGCAATAACATGGAAACTCTATAAAAGGTTTAATTACTGTAAAAAGTTAAAAACGTTGTGGCAAAAGGAGAAATTGCTTGTTTTGAGCAATTTCTGCTTTTGTCACAATGTTTTCAAAAGTCATCTGCTGCAGAGGCGTCTGCAAGCGTCTATAACCCTTTCCCTCTTTTTGAAAACAAAGTGACAAAAGAAGAAATTGCACAAAACGTGCAATTTCTCCTTTTGCCACAATGTTTTCCACTTTTTGTCATAGGTTATCCATTCAATTATGGAGATTTCTATGTTTTGACAAAATACGTTCGTCTGCTGCAGAATTGTCGTATGAGGGAAAGGGTTAAGGGGTTAAATATCGAAACGTGTTCTGGTTTTATCATTTCAGGAATGTCTTAAAAGGGTTCAGGCAGTTTTAGCAGAAGGTCTATGGGCCAGAAGTCTTCACTTTGATTCTAGAGAGGTAAGATTGTGTTCTCTGGTCAGAGCCTCAGTAGCGACGTGGGCTGTCAATCCAGGGGTTGTCAGTTTGAATCCCAGCTCGGCCAACATTCTTTCTGACATTTGATAAAAAAGTCAATGCGATGAGCGTCATTCGTCTTCCACCAATGGGCAAACACTCTATGTGGAAAAGCAGCCAGTTGCTTGGAAAGTATGTTGTGTGGGGAAGCTATGTGTAGATGAACTGGCCGCCTTGATATGACTGAAAAATTGTTGAAACATCTTATTATGTTGAATCTGTCTTGGCAGAGTGACACATGTGAATCACTTCCTGTCTAATGTCCTATTGCACAAAGATGAAAACGAGGAAAGATTGCTAATGATGAGGAAAGGAGAGGCTGGTTATTCGAGCGATTACTCATTTATCACAATGTTTGTAGCAGTTCCATTTAACCCTTAACTCCTGATGCCTCTACAGCAGATGACTTTTGAAAACATTATGGGGAAAAGGAGAAATTGCTCGTTTTGAGCAATTTCTTCTTTTGTCACTATGTTTTCAAAGGGCCGTCTGCTGCAGAGGCGTCGGAAAGTGTCTATATGAGGGAGCAATTTCTCCATTGGCCACAAAGCTCAGTGGGTAGCGACGCCGGCTGTCAATCAAGGGGTTGTGAGTTTGAATCCCGGCTCGGCCAACTTTCTTTCCGACGATTGACAAAAGTCAATGCGTCATTCGTCTTCCACCAATGGGCTAAGTCTATGTGGAAAAGCAGCCAGTTGCTTGGGAAGATTGTTGTGTGGAGTACTGGTGTGAGAAAACCAGGAAATGCATGAGTAGGTGAACTGGCAGCCTTGATATAACTGAGAAATTGTTAAAAACGGCTTTAAACCCCAATCAATCAATCAACCATTGCCCACAATGTTTTCAATTCTTTTCATAAATTATACTTCCCTGTATTAAGATTTTTCATATCTTTGAGGGTATGTTGTCTGCTGCTGCTGATTTGTTGAATGTGGGAAAGGGTTAACCTGATGCCTATACATGTATGAACAGAATTGTACAAAATAAACAATGTCCCATGTTCTCACACTATATTCAACTCTATCATAAATCCTCTTCCAAATGTAACAATAAACAATGTCCCATGTTCTCACACTATATTCAACTCTATCATAAATCCTCTTCCAAATGTAACAATAAACAATGTCCCATGTTCTCACACTATATTCAACTCTATCATAAATCCTCTTCCAAATGTAACAATAAACAATGTCCCATGTTCTCACACTATATTCAACTCTATCATGAATCCTCTTCCAAATGTAACAATAAACAATGTCCCATGTTCTCACACTATATTCAACTCTATCATAAATCCTCTTCCAAATGTAACAATAAACAATGTCCCATGTTCTCACACTATATTCAACTCTGTCATAAATCCTCTTCCAAATGTAACAATAAACAATGTCCCATGTTCTCACGCTATATTCAACTCTATCATAAATCCTCTTCCAAATGTAACAATAAACAATGTCCCATGTTCTCACACTATATTCAACTCTGTCATAAATCCTCTTCCAAATGTAACAATAAACAATGTCCCATGTTCTCACACTATATTCAACTCTTTCATAAATCCTCTTCCTAATGTAACAATAAACAATGTCCCATGTTCTCACACTATATTCAACTCTGTCATAAATCCTCTTCCAAATGTAACAATAAACAATGTCCCATGTTCTCACACTATATTCAACTCTATCATAAATCCTCTTCCAAATGTAACAATAAACAATGTCCCATGTTCTCACACTATATTCAACTCTGTCATAAATCCTCTTCCTAATGTAACAATAAACAATGTCCAATGTTCTCACACTATATTCAACTCTGTCATAAATCCTTTTCCAAATGTAACAACATTCTTCACAGATGTTTCCAAAGCAGACGACTATTAACCCTTTCCCTCATATAGACGCTTTCTGACGCCTCTGTAGCAGACAGCTTTTTGAAAACATAGTGACAAAAGTAGAAATTGCTCAAAACGAGTTTTTCGCTTTTAGTCATAGGTTATCCATTCAATTATAGAGATCTTCTATGTTTTGACAAACTATGTTCAAAGTCGTCTGCTGCAGAATTGTTGTATGAGGGAAAGGGTTAATCACACTGCACATTCTGCTCCATAGGAATGTGATGTGGCCTGCATGAGGTTCCACTAATACCATAACAATTGATTCATCATTGTCAGAATTAACCCCTTCCCACATAAGCAAATATTCAGCAGACAACTTTGAAAACATCTAGGCAAAAAACACAAAAAAAACTGTATAAAAATGCAAGTATAATTACTGCAAAGTGGCAAAAGGAGAAATTGCTTGTTTTCAAGAGCCGTCTGCTGCAGAGGCGTCGGAAAGCATCTTCATGTGGGAAAGGCTTAAATAAATCATCAGTTGACGTAATCTGTATGATGGAACGATCTGACCCTTTTATCACATACAGACGCATGTGCAGCAGATGGTTTTTTAGAACATTGTAGCCAAAGAATGAGTTGCTCAAAATTAGAAATTATTTCTCCCTTTGCAACAATGTTTTCAACTCGTGTTATGTAAAAGTTATTTTTTACAAATGTAGAGATTTGTCATGTTTTTTAGCCTTAATGTTCTTTTCAATGCTGCAGATAAATTTATGTGGTTAAACTATAATTGATTGTTTCCCTTACAGATCGACATCATCAACAAGCACCTGTTTCTCACAGCCAAACCGGTTATATATCTCATCAATCTCTCAATGAAAGATTATACCAGGAAGAAAAACAAATGGTTCGTCATGACCTTACTTTTATATTATACCCCCAGATACATAGTATATGGCGAGTCCCGGTAGCTCAGTCGGTAATGACGCGGGCTGTCAATCCAGGGGTTATGAGTTCGAATCCCGGCTCGGCCAACTTTCTTTCCGACGTTTGACAAAAGTCATTGCGACATGCGTCATTCGTCTTCCACCAATGGGCTATGTCTATGTGGAAAAGCAGCCAGTTGCTTAGGAAGATTGTTGTGTGGAGTACTGGTGTGCGAAAACCAGGAAACATATGAGTAGGTGAACTGGCCGCCGTGATATGACTGAGAAATTATTAAAAACGGCGTTAAATCCCAATCAATCAATCAACATAGTTTATGGGGGCTATATAGGAGTCACGCTTGTCGGTCGGTCCGTTGGTCTGTAGACATTTCTTGTGAACACTATTTCTCAGCAACCCTTGGTCAGAATTCAATATAACTTCACAAGAATGATTGATACCAAGCCTAGTTGTGCATACTGTTGGCGTGTTGCACTGGATTTTTTTTTAGATGAGTTATGGCCCCTTGAATTTCTCATACATATGTATATTGTCAGGCACCAGCGGGGGGTATTCATCACCTTCAGTGATATTTCTAGTTTTAAACTTATTTATTTTACATCAATTGCGAAACAAGCTTTCAGCTTATATTAATCACGCTCGATGTCTGCTTCCTTGAGACTTAACCAGTACACGCGCTGTTTGTGTGGAACAATCCCGAAGTCAGAACCCGCTCATCACGGGACTTGAACTAGGGACCTTTGGTACGAGAGGCAGACACTCTACCTCTGCACCAGTTTCCACTTATTCTACTTTATTTTGTATCCTAGATGTTTTCATTGTGATCCATATGCTGTTGAATTTTCCCTCTTCTTAACCCTTTCGCACATACACAAAACTTTCAGACTGCTTTGGAAACGTCTTGGCAAAAATGAGAAAACTTCATAACTGAGAGTTTAATAATAAGATAAACATGAAAACATTGTGGTAAAAGGAGAAATTCCTAATTCTGAGCAGTAACTCATTTTGCCGCAATGTTTTCAAGATGTATCAAAACTCTTCTGCAAATTGGAAGCTGTTGAATTGTATTCAATTGTTCTAACCCTTTCCCTCATATAGACGCTTTCTGACGCCTCTGCAGCAGACAGCTTTTTGAAATCATGTTGACAAAAGAAGAAATTGCTCAAAACGAGCAATTTCTCCTTTTGTCACCATGTTTTCAACTCTATTCAATTATTGTACTTTCATTTAAAGAGAGTTTTCAATTTTTTTCTCGTATGTTTTCAAAGTTGTCTGCTGCAGATTTGTTGTATGTGGGAAAGGGTTATACAAATTGAGAAGTAAATCCTATTACTGTATGATATTAAATGCTTGTGAATGTTAACCCTTTCCCTCATATAGACGCTTTCTGACGCCTCTGCAGCAGACGGCTATTTGAAAACATAGTGACAAAAGAAGAAATTGCACAAAACATGCAATTTTTTCTTTTGCCACAATGTTTTCCACTTTTTGTCATAGGTTATCCATTCACTTATGGAGATTTTCTATGTTTTGACAAAAATGTTCAAAGTCGTCTGCTGCAGAATTGTCGTATGAGGGAAAGGGTTAAGCGTGTTCAAAACTAAATTCAACTGTCACATGATGAATACAAAATAAGGTCCGTCTTCAAACTTATAGGATCTGTAGGTCACGGGTTCGATACCCGGTTGCGGCGACATTCTTTTGGGCGATTTTTCCATCGCCTCTCACCTCTGATCTATGTGAGAAAGTAGTCAGTGGCTTCGAAAGAATGTTGTGTAAGTACTGGTGTAGGAAAGCCAGGAAAACATGGGTAGGTGCACTGACCGCCGTGATATGACCAAAGCTGTTGAAAGCGGCGTTAAACTCCAAACAAACAAACAAAAATCAAACTTATAGCGGTCCAGATAAGGATATTCAGCTCTTTTACCCACAATATCTCTTATATCATCAAACCAAACCCTTTGATGTGAGTACTCAAAGGAATCATATCAACGAGACGGTTCTTTTGAGTACCCACAACATAGGGTTAGATCATTTAACCCTTTCCCTCATATAGACGCTTTCTGACGCCTCTGCAGGAGACGGCTTTTTGAAAACATAGTGACAAAAGAAGAAATTGCACAGAACGTGCAATTTCTCCTTTTGCCACAATGTTTTCCACTTTTTGTCATCTATAGGTTATCCATTCAATTATACAGATTTTCTATGTTTTGACAAAACATGTTCAAAGTCGTCTGCTGCAGAATTGTCGTATGAGGGAAAGGGTTAATAATGATTTTAGAAAACTCCCCTTATCTAGAGCTCTGAATGTATTATTTATTTTTTCAGTCACTTTGTGTCGGCATTGCAGCTTTGTTAAAGTTTTGCATGCAGTGCCTTTTCCCACGAACATTAGATGCTATTGCTTTGAAACTTCGCACTTTTTTTTGGACGATATAACATGACCTTGGAGGACAAGTCCTATAACTCTGCATCATGAACTGACAGAATTATGCCCCTGTTGAGACATTGAAATACTATCACCTGATAAGGAAATGAACAACAGTTACCAATGACTTAAAGCATGTGCGTTGACATTCATTGTCCAAACAAAACTATCACCAGGTTCAGCCATATTTTGCATTAAATTCACCCGACTCGTCCAACCTGATTTATGTTACTTTACTATCAAGCTACTATCTCGGTAACCACTGTTGACTATAGTATCAAATGGCCGAACAGTCAAGCATGCCGTCTTATGGACAGCTCTCGTTCTTAGTTTAACTTCAAATTTTACACACAAACTTTTGACATATGATTATTACGTGTAATTCTTGTTTCATTTACAGGTTGATGAAAATAAAGGAATGGATAGACAAGGTCGACCCTGGATCTGCCGTCATTTTGTTTAGCTGTGAACTCGAGTTAAATCTGTTAGATTTGGAGACAGATGAAGAAAGAGAGAAGTATCTTAAAGAAAATAACGTATTAAGGTACTTTGAAATTAATCACCATTTTCCACTTGCAGAAGCAACTACAGCAGACTGCTTTTTAAACCTTTCCCTCATACGATAAATCTGCAGCAGACGACTGAATATATTAGGTCAAAAAATAGAAAATCTCTATTAATTAAATGGATAACCTAAAAGTGGAAAACATTGTGGCAAAAGGAGAAATTGCTCGTTTTGAGCAATTTATTCTTTTGTCACTATGTTTTCATAGGGCCCTCTTCTGCAGAGGCGTCAGAAAGGGTCTATATTTGGGAAAGGTTTAAAAGAGTGTAGCAATTTCTCCTCGTTGGTATAAACTTCCAATTTTCTCAGATTTTCCATATGTTTTGCCTTTATATTTTCAATGTTGACTGCTGCAGATTTGTTGCATGTAGGAAATAATTAATATTCATATATTTTCCTCTTGCCTTTCATGCTCAAGGTGAATTACTGTGATTGCCCTTTGTCTCTCCCCGCCCCATCTTCTGTCATCTATCAACCTCTTCTCCTCTGTAATGAGTGGGTCAATTGGTATGAAACTTCACAAAAAGCATTCTCTAAATGTCTTCACCAAAATTCAAATTATTTTGGAGAAATGTTCCAGGGATATCTTCTACTTCAAAATTATTTGTCGGAATTCCAAATAATTTTGTAGAAATCTTCATTGGGTGGCCCTCTATCAGACTTCTTCAATCCATTTTGATAAGTCGAAAAACATGGCCGCAAGAGGGCGGGGCTGTTTCACTTATATGGATATAGTTTGACTTTAAAAATCTTCTTCTCCAAAAGTGTCCGACTGATTTCCAAATAATTTTGTTGAAATGTTCCTAAGGTGACCCCCTACAAGATTACTTTAAAGCATGTTGGTTTTTAAAAAAATAAGTCAAGTGTGAAAGGTATGACAAATCAAATTACTTTATTCAGGTCAGTGATCCAGGGCCATCATTACCCTCTTGTTATTGAGATTGGGTTAACATGTTCAACAAGTCATTTCTGTTTTCAGTGCTCTGGACAAAATAGTAATTTCTGGCTACAAGACACTCGGATTGATGTATTTCTTCACCTGTGGCAAAGATGAAGTGAGAGCATGGACAGTTCAGGTATTAAATGTTTTAATCCTTTCCCACGTAGACATCTTGTGACACCTGCAGCAGAAGGCTTCCTCAACTTTATTCAATAATTGTACTGTCAGCATTGTATCTCTACATAAAATATTCCCCATATCTAGCTCTAAGGGTCAGATAAGGAATTGAAGTGAGTGAAAAGTGCCGCCGTTTTTGTACATCTCTAATAACATAACTTTTGTATAGCATATTGCAGTGTGCTGTTTTTGTACATCTCTAATAAGTGCCGTTACATCTCTTTCATAACATAACTTTTGTATAACAGAAACAGACCAAAGCTCCCCAGGCTGCAGGTAGAATCCACGGAGACATGGAGAAGGGATTCATCATGGCAGAAACCATGGCATACAATGATTTCAAGGAAGCGGGGTCGGAGAATGCCTGCAAGGTGAGTGTCTTGTGTGATCCTTTAACTGCAGATTTGTTGTGTTACAACTTAAGAAAAAAAAGTCCTTCTCTGAGAAAGTATAATTATTGAATGTACATGACGTGTAAACAATGTGACAAAAGAAGAAATGCTTATTATGAGCAATTACTCCTTTTGTCAAAGTATTTTAGAAGGCTGTCTGCTTCAGAGGAGTTAAATGTGGTCTGTTTGATGAGGGAAAGGTTTAATTTGACCAATGCTGACCGTTAGGGCTTCAAATGATTGATCGGACTACATACTTACCCAGTTATGGTGTTCTTAAAGTGTTCACACATCTGCAGAAGATGACTTTAGAAAACATAGTGTCAAAAGAGAAATTTTTCAGCTTATAATATTCCACCCTGGCATATTAAACCTTTCCCGCTTGCAGATTTATTTTGATGCATCTGCAGTTGACAACTTTTGTTAACATTGTGGCAAAAGAAGAAATTGCTCAGTTAAAATTATAAAAAAAGAAAAACATAAGATCTGGGAAATTAAAATCATGATAATGATACAGATTTGAAAACATTGTAGAAAAAGAGAACTTGCTTGTTTTGAGAAATTTCATTTTTTTTCCCTAGAAAACTTTTGATAGTTGTGTGTTATAGATAGAGACAAAAGATTTCGTCTGTATTGGAGAAAACCGCTTTGATGGTGAAGTGTCCGCCTCGGGTGTCGGAGGTCGCAGGTACGATCCTCGACTGGGTCATACCAAAGACTTTAAAAATAGTAGTAATGGCTTTACGCCTGTCTCGTGTTGTCGGGGTAGAACTGGCATCTTACCTTGGAAGAATATAACTGATTTTTTTTTGACAGTAGCGTTTAACACCAAACAATCAATCATGTATTAGGAAAAGGATTAAATAACTTCCAATACGACTCCTTTTTTCACTAATCTGTAATTATTTCCACAGGCTACAGGAAAATACAAACAAAAGGGCAGAGATTACATTGTAGAGGACGGAGACATTCTTTTCATCAAGTTTAATGCGGGAGCCGGACTTAAAGACAAGAAGAAATAATGTCATGAGAAAATAACTTTTATTACATCATGATCACATCTTCCATTGATTTTCTTGACCTTAAAATTCTCCCATACATAGATGCTATTTGACCTCTCTGCGGAAGATAACTTTTGAAAAAAATGCGACAAAAGGAGAAAGTGCTCATATTGAGCAATTTCTTTTTTTGCTTCTGTGATTTCAACTCTATTCTTTAACTAATTTTTTATATAAAGACATTTTACATAATTTCTCCAGATGATTTCAGTCATCAGCTGCAGATTTGTTGTAAACTCAATCTCCAGCATATGACTGAAATCATCTAGGCAACAATCTGGAAGATTTCTATGAATGAGTGTCATTTATAATTGTTTAATAGTGTTTAAAACATTGTCGTAAAAGGAAAAACTTCTCATTATTTTGCAACAATGTTTCCAAAAGTCATCTGCTCCGGATGGGTCTGCAGGTTAGAAAGAGTTTTAAAAAACATTGTAAGAAAAATAGAGATTAAACAAATTGGGCTCGTCAATAATATATTTGTATAACTATTGAACTATTTGAAAAATCACTGGAAATAGCTATCATTCTGGTGCATAATAGACCATTGACACCTGAACATGTTACTCGGACCACAGCATTTACCCTTTCCCACATTCAACAAGTCTGGAAACATTTATTCAATGAAGTTGAAAACATTGTGAGCAATTTCCCCACATGGTTTTCAAGTTGTCTGCTCATGATAAGCAATTTCTATCTTTGCCACAATGTATTCAACTTGTTTCAATGATTGTACTTTCATGTATGGGGATGATTCACATATTGCCGAGATATTTTTAATCTCGTTTGCTGCAGATTTGTAATGTGAGAAAGGGTTAAGGAAAAATTAAAAAAAAAAAAGGTTTCAAGTCTTTGGAATAAAGACAGTTTAGCAAAATTTAAGTGCCCGAGACGACGCACTCTACGATATGTGTAATAAAAATATTCTAATTTTTAATCTGAATATACGGTCAATAAATGAAAGCAGTGTTGTTTTTGCAAACCCTATATATATGCTTACATTACTTGGCGTGCTCTTTTTAGCTCACCTAAGCACGAAGTACAAGGTGAGCTTTTGTGATCACTCACCGTCCGGCGTCTGTCGTCGTCGTCGTCGTCGTCAGCGTCTGTTAACAATTTCCTACAAATGACTTCTCCTACTAAACAAATGGACAGATTTCAAAATAACTTCACAGGAATGGTCCTTAGGTAGTCCTCTTTCAAAGTGGTTCAAAGAAATTAATTCCAACTAGAACTTTGGTTGCTGCGGCATCAGAAAAGGGAAAAATTGCCAAATCTTAAAAAATCTTCTTGTCCAAAAGTACTGGCCCGATTTGAAAATTATTTTGCACAAATGTTCCTTGGGGTACCCTCTACCAAGATTGTTCAAATATTTCCAATCCGTTAAAAAACATGGCCGCCAGGGGGCGGAGCTTATTAGCTCTACTGGCCAAAGGCCAGAAGGGCTTATGTAGTGGCTATTTGTCCGTCGTCCGTGCATCCGTGCGTCCGTAAACAATTTCTTGTTAACACGATACAGTCTTCACTTTTGATTGTATCTCAACCAAACTTATACAGTAGTTATATATCTATGAGAGCTCGGTTCCTTTCGAAAACCAGCCAGATCCGCCCATGCATGACTGGATTATGGCCCTTGAAATGGTCAAAATTGCTATAAAAGAGCTTGTTAACACGATAGTCTTCACGTTTGATTGTATCTCAACTAAACTTATACAGTAGTTAGATATCTATGAGAGCTCGGTTCCTTTCGAAAACCAGCCAGATCCGCCCATGCATGACTGGATTATGGCCCTTGAAATGGTCAAAATTGCTATAAAAGAGCTTGTTAACACGATACAGTCTTCACTTTTGATTGTATCTCAACCAAACTTATACAGTAGTTAGATATCTATGAGAGCTCGGTTCCTTTCGAAAACCAGCCAGATCCGCCCATGCATGACTGGATTATGGCCCTTGAAATGGTCAAAATTGCTATAAAAGAGCTTGTTAACACGATAGTCTTCACTTTTGATTGTATCTCAACCAAACTTATACAGTAATTAGATATCTATGAGAGCTCGGTTCCTTTCGAAAACCAGCCAAATCCGCTCATGCATGACTGGATTATGGCCCTTGAAATGGTCAAAATTGCTATAAAAGAGCTTGTTACCACGATACAGTCAAAGGCCAGAAGGGCTTATGTCGTGGCGATTTGTCCGGCGTCCGTAAACAATTTCTTGTTGACACGATACAGTCTTCACTTTTTAGCTCACCTATGCATGAAGTGCAAGGTGAGCTATTGGGATCACATTTTGTCCGTCGTCCGTCCGTCGTGCGTCGTCAACATTTGAGCTTGTTAACACTCTACAGGCTACATTTTGCATCCAATCTTCATGAAAGTTTATCAGAACGTTCATCTCCATAAAATCTTGGACAAGTTCGAAACTGGGCCATATGAGGTCAAAAACGAGGTCACTAGGTCAAATTGAAGCGAAATCTTGTTAACACTCTAGAGGCCACATTTTCAACTTGAGCATGTTTAAACTTTATCAGAATGTTTGTCTTAATGATATGTAGGTCAAGTTCGAACATGGGTCACGTCGGGTCAAGAAGTAGGTCACTAGGCCAAATTGAAGGAAAATCTTGTTAACACTCCAGAGGCCGCAATTTTTGCTTTAGCAACTTGAAATTTTGTCAGAATGTTTGTCTTAAAAATATCTAGGTCAAGTTCGAATATGGGTTATGCCGGGTCAAAAACTAGGTCACTAGATCAAATTGAAGGAAAATCTTGTTAACACTTTGGATGCCGCATTTTTTGCTTCAGCAACTTGAAATTTGGTCAGAATGTTTGTCTTAAAGATATCTAGGTCAAGTTCAAATATGGGTCATATTGGGTCAGAAACTAGGTCACTAGGCCAAATTGAGGGAAAATCTTGTTAACTCTGTAGAAGCTGCATATTTTGCTTCAGCAACTTGAAATTTGTTCAGAATGTTGAGCTGAATGATATCTAGGCCAAGTTCGAATATGGGTCATGCCGGGTCAAAAACTAGGTCACTAGATCAAATTGAAGGAAAATCTTGTGAACACTTTGGATGCCACATTTTTTGCTTCAGCAGCTTGAAATTCGGTCAGAATGTTTGTCTGAATTATATCTAGGTCAAGTTCGAATATGGGTCATATTGGATCAGAAACTAGGTCAATAAAGGAAAATATTGTTCAAACTCCGGAGGCCGCATTTTTACTTTGAGCAAGTTGAAACTTTGTCAGTATGTTGTCTTAATGATATCTAGTCCATGTAGGAATATGGGTCATATCAGGTAAAAAAATATAGATCACTAGGCAAAATGAAGGAAAATATTGTTAACACTGTGGAGGATGCATTCAGAATAATTGTCTTGATGTGTTTTGCATTGCAGTACATTGTATAATTAAGGTGAGCGATCCAGGGCCATCATGGCCCTCTTGTTATTGTATCTCAACCAAACTTATACAGTAATTAGATATCTATGAGAGCTCGGTTCCTTTCGAAAACCAGCCAGATCCGCCCATGCATGACTGGATTATGGCCCTTGAAATGGTCAAAATTGCTATAAAAGAGCTTGTTAACACGATAGTCTTCACGTTTGATTGTATCTCAACTAAACTTATACAGTAGTTAGATATCCATGAGAGCTCGGTTCCTTTCGAAAACCAGCCAGATCCGCCCATGCATGACTGGATTATGGCCCTTGAAATGGTCAAAATTGCTATAAAAGAGCTTGTTAACACGATAGTCTTCACTTTTGATTGTATCTCAACCAAACTTATACAGTAGTAAGATATCCATGAGAGCTCGGTTCCTTTCGTAAACCAGCCAGATCCACCCATGCAAGACTGGATTATGGCCCTTGAAATTGTCCAAATTGCTATAATTGAGCATGTGAACACAATAGAGGCTCCATTTACTATCTGATCTTCACTTAACTTAGATAGTAGTTAAATATTGATGAGAGCTTGGTTCCTTTTGAAAACCAGCTAGATCTGCCCATGCAAGACTGGATTATGGCACATGAAATTGTAAAAATTGCTATAATACAGCTTGTGAACACAAAAGAGCCTCCATTTACTATCCGATCTTCACCATACATACATGCTCTGGATTGAAAATGACCAAAGAACCATACCAGTAGAGCATAGGCCCTCATGGGCCTCTTGTTTTTCTTATATGTGCATTGTTAAAAGTTTAAAAATCTTCTTGTCCAAAAGTAATGGCCCGATTTGAAAATTATTTTGCACAAATGTTCCTTGGGACACTCTTTACCAAGATTGTTCAAATATTTCCAATCCGTTGAAAAACATGGCCGCCAGGGGGCGGAGCCTGTTTTCCTTATATTTGCATTGTTTATACTTTGAAAAATCTTCTTGTCCAAAAGTACTGGGCCGATTTGAAAATAATTTTGCACAAATGTTCCATGGTGCACCCTTTACCAAGATTGTTCAAATATTTTTGATCCGTTGAAAAGCATGGCCGCCAGAGCTTGTTTTCCTTATATGTGCATTGTTAAAACTTTAAAAATCTTCTTGTCCAAAAGTACTGGCCCGATTTAAAAATTATTTTGCACAAATGTTCCTTGGGGCACCCTTTACGAAGATTGTTCAAATATTTTTGATCCGTTGAAAAACATGGCCGCCAGGGGGCGGAGCTTGTTTTCCTTATATGTGCATTGTTAAAACTTTAAAAATCTTCTTGTCCAAAAGTATTGGCCTAAAAAGTGTAAAAACTTTGAAAACTATTGAAGTTCTATTAAATCAGGTGAGCGATATAGGGCCATCATGGCCCTCTTGTTTAAAATCTACTTTCTTTACATGAACTCGCTGTAAATCTATGTAAATAAATATTTTGAAAATTTTCTTACTAATCCGTTTAAACCATTTCAGGCTGAAAGTCTTGAGTAAGCCAATATTGACCGCCTGTTCTGATCAGCATATCTGTTCACATCCAGGCGACACTTTCTGATGCCTCTGCAGCAGATGACTTTTAAGAACATAGTGGCAAAAGATGAAAATTGCTCATTATCACAATGTTTCAACTTTATTCATTGATTGTCCTTTCATTTGTAGATTTTCCATATTTTGGACAAAATGTTTTCAAAGTCATCTGCATGATCTGCTGCAGATTTGTTGTATGTTTTATCATTTCCAAACTTCAAATTGCCTGCTTTTCATGTGATGTGGTTCAATTGGTAGAAATTTACCATGGCCAAGTCGGGGTTTGGAACTGCGCATCCCGAATTTGATCCCCAATTGCGACAATCATGGTGGAGTGTCCTTGGGCAAAGCACATTTCCTAGCCTAGTACTGGTTTGTTTACCCGGGGATCATGAATAAGTGAATTGTCGCTGTGATATAACTGAATGAAAACAGCATTATACCTTTCCCTCATATAGACGCTTTCTGACACCTGCAGCAAATGGCTATTTGAGAACATAGTGACAAAAGAAGAAATTGCACAAAACGTGCAATTTCTCCTTTTGCCACAATGTTTTCCACTTTTAGTCATAGGTTATCCATTCAATTATAAAGGTTTTCTATTTTTTTGGCAAAATATGTTCGAAGTCATCGTCTGCTGAATTGTCGTATGAGGAAAAGGGTTAAAACCCCAGTAAAACAAACGCACTTCAAATAGTGTTTTTCGCCGTTTTCTACAGTATTTCAATTATATTGCATAATTTCCTGGGTAAATTACCATTACTGCTGAAAATTAATTGTGACGCCAGCACATCACTTGTAATACCAACAACCCTGACCGTCCTGGGTAGATTACCATTACTGCTGAAAATTAATCGTGACGCCAGCACATCACTTGTAATACCAACAACCCTGACCGTCCTGGGTAGATTACCATTACTGCTGAAAATTAATCGTGACGCCAGCACATCACTTGTAATACCAACAACCCTGACCGTCCTGGGTAGATTACCATTACTGCTGAAAATTAATCGTGACGCCAGCACATCACTTGTAATACCAACAACCCTGACCGTCCTGGGTAGATTACCATTACTGCTGAAAATTAATCGTGACACCAGCACATCACTTGTAATACCAACAACCCTGACCGTCCTGGGTAGATTACCATTACTGCTGAAAATTAATCGTGACGCCAGCACATCACTTGTAATACCAACAACCCTGACCGTCCTGGGTAGATTACCATTACTGCTGAAAATTAATCGTGACGCCAGCACATCACTTGTAATACCAACAACCCTGACCGTCCTGGGTAGATTACCATTACTGCTGAAAATTAATCGTGACGCCAGCACATCACTTGTAATACCAACAACCCTGACCGTCCTGGGTAGATTACCATTACTGCTGAAAATTAATCGTGACGCCAGCACATCACTTGTAATACCAACAACCCTGACCGTCCTGGGTATCTTACCATTACTGCTGAAAATTAATCGTGACGCCAGCACATCACTTGTAATACCAACAACCCTGACCGTCCTGGGTAGATTACCATTACTGCTGAAAATTAATCGTGACGCCAGCACATCACTTGTAATACCAACAACCCTGACCGTCCTGGGTAGATTACCATTACTGCTGAAAATTAATCGTGACGCCAGCACATCACTTGTAATACCAACAACCCTGACCGTCCTGGGTAAATTACCATTACTGCTGAAAATTAATCGTGACGCCAGCACATCACTTGTAATACCAACAACCCTGACCGTCCTGGGTAGATTACCATTACTGCTGAAAATTAATCGTGACGCCAGCACATCACTTGTAATACCAACAACCCTGACCGTCCTGGGTAGATTACCATTACTGCTGAAAATTAATCGTGACGCCAGCACATCACTTGTAATACCAACAACCCTGACCGTCCTGGGTAAATTACCATTACTGCTGAAAATTAATCGTGACGCCAGCACATCACTTGTAATACCAACAACCCTGACCGTCCTGGGTAGATTACCATTACTGCTGAAAATTAATCGTGACGCCAGCACATCACTTGTAATACCAACAACCCTGACCGTCCTGGGTAAATTACCATTACTGCTGAAAATTAATCGTGACGCCAGCACATCACTTGTAATACCAACAACCCTGACCGTCCTGGGTAGATTACCATTACTGCTGAAAATTAATCGTGACGCCAGCACATCACTTGTAATACCAACAACCCTGACCGTCCTGGGTAAATTACCATTACTGCTGAAAATTAATCGTGACGCCAGCACATCACTTGTAATACCAACAACCCTGACCGTCCTGGGTAGATTACCATTACTGCTGAAAATTAATCGTGACGCCAGCACATCACTTGTAATACCAACAACCCTGACCGTCCTGGGTAGATTACCATTACTGCTGAAAATTAATCGTGACGCCAGCACATCACTTGTAATACCAACAACCCTGACCGTCCTGGGTAGATTACCATTACTGCTGAAAATTAATCGTGACGCCAGCACATCACTTGTAATACCAACAACCCTGACCGTCCTGGGTAGATTACCATTACTGCTGAAAATTAATCGTGACGCCAGCACATCACTTGTAATACCAACAACCCTGACCGTCCTGGGTAAATTACCATTACTGCTGAAAATTAATCGTGACGCCAGCACATCACTTGTAATACCAACAACCCTGACCGTCCTGGGTAGATTACCATTACTGCTGAAAATTAATCGTGACGCCAGCACATCACTTGTAATACCAACAACCCTGACTGCGGAGAAGGAAGCCACTACTTCCATTGTTTTACAGAACAAATTTTAATTTCAACTTGACCCTTTCCCTCATATAGACGCTTTCTGACGCCTCTGCAGCAGATGGCTCTTTGAAAACATAGTGACAAAAGAAAAAATTGCTCAAAATGAGCAATTTCCTTTTGCCACAGTGTTTTCCACTTTTAGTCATAGGTTATCCATTCATTAACCCTTTCCCTCATACGACAATTCTGCAGCAGACGACTGAACGTATTTTGTCAAAACATAGAAAATCTCCATAATTGAATGGATAACCTATGACTAAAAGTGGAAAACATTGTGGCAAAAGGAGAAATTGCACGATTTGTGCAATTTCTTCTTTTGTCACTATGTTTTCAAAAAGCCGTCTGCTGCAGAGGCGTCAGAAAGTGTTTATATGAGGGAAAGGGTTAATAGAGATTTTCTATTTTTTGACAAAATATGTTCAAAGTCGTCTGCTGCATAATTGTCGTATGAGATAAAGGGTTAACACAGATATATAAAGTATTTGGTATGACCAGACTTGATATTGAATCCTGGTCTACTGCAAACTGACTAAGAAACAAAAGACTTATTTTCCGAGCGTCTCTTACTCTTATGTTACAGACATGCAATGTTGGCTGCTGTTCCTAGAAATTGATCCACTGCCTAATGTATAAGGTTTTTGGCCCAATTTAATAAAATGGACTGCTGCAGTCGGGAAAGGGTTTTAACTTTTTCCCACATATAGACGCTTCTGCAGCAGAGGACTTTTAAATAAAAGGTGTAAAACATCAATGTCAACAAGGAAAGGAATAAACTTTGCAAGACGTCGGTGGCTGGAGATTTCCAGCTGATAGGTAACCAGTAAATTATTATACCTCCCGCAAACAAAGTTTGGGGGGGGGTATATAGGAATCGCCCTGTCTGTCCGTCAGTCTAAACGGCTCAATGGATTTGGTTCAAACTTTACATGAAGGTTACACATATGTAGATATGCATGAAGGAAGATGATACGCCTTAGATTCTTCCAAGGGGAGATAATTCAACTTAGAGGTTACCTGCAAGGGACTCCTGTGCACATACCTCCACATTTCTTGTAAGCACTACTCCTAAACGGCTCAATGGATTTGGTTCAAATTTACATGAAGGTTACACATATATGTAGATATGCATGAAGGAAGATGATACGCCTCAGATTCTTCCAAGGGGAGATAATTCAACTTAGAAGTTGCCTGCGAGGGACTCCTGTGCACATACCTCCACATTTCTTGTAAGCACTACTCCTAAACGGCTCAATGGATTTGGTTCAAATTTACATGAAGGTTACACATCATATGTAGATATGCATGAAGGAAGATCATACGCCTCAGATTCTTCCAAGGGGAGATAATTCAACTTAGAGGTTACCTGCGAGGGACTCCTGTGCACATACCTCCACATTTCTTGTAAGCACTACTCCTAAACGGCTCAATGGATTTGGTTCAAACTTTACATCATATGTAGATACCATTGCGACATGATATTTTTCTATTTGAGTGTCTGGATTTGAATCTTAAACACAAATGATAAACGAACATGTCTAACCAAGAACACAATTAAAAATTTAATCAATATTATGTAACATTCGATATTTATTTGATCAGAAAGACATTTGTAATTTCAACAGCAAAGTAGAAACCATTGTATCCGATGCTTTGGGAGGGGAGCGGGGGGTATTCTTCAGTGAGCTTTGCTCACAGTATTTCTAGTTTCACCTACCCTTACTAAGGTTGTGATTTCGAATCCCAGCTCGGCCATTCGTCTTTCACCAATGGACTAACAGTCTGGAAAAGCGGCCGTGTTATGACTGAAAATTTTTTGAAAACGGCATTAAACCCCAATCAATCGATCAATCAACATACTAAGTAACTTATTTTATCCTCATCCAGATTTCCGTTCCGTTTTAATGTCTACACTGTTTGTGTTGTTAGAGGTTTGTTGTTTGAATTTAGGATCAACATAAAATGTCCATCTACTCTCTGTGTTGGGTATCTCTAAGTCGAGTTGATCTACACGCCATCTGAAAACAAATTATCAGAGTTTTGTAAAATCACACGAGGGATGTCAATACAATGATAATGTCTATATAACTTAACCCTCTTCTACATACAAAACATTCTGGCAAAAATAGGGATAAACTCTATAAATGAAAATATAAATATTGAATACAATTGAAAACATTGTCACAAAAGTGGAAGCAATTTCACCTTTTGCCACAATAATTCGTCTGCTAGTGGGAAAGAGTTAACCCTTTGCCAATACAACAAATTGGCAGCAGATAACTTTGTGTAAAAGAACTAGACAAAAATATAGAAATTATCTTTAAATGAATTATTGAGTAAAGTTGAAAACATTGCGGCAAGAGGGGGAAATTGCTATTTCTCCTTTTACCAAAATGTTTTTAAAAGCCGTCTGTATGTTGAAAAGGGTTATCAAATAGACTTCCTGCCTTCAAGATTACGCATAAGTATACATCTCGCCATCACCACAAGTGTAGATCCTATGTCAAAATCCACTAAAAAAACAATAAAACTCATGTTTTTTACTAAAACAGAAGGTCACACTTAGCATCTACAGCATATAATGTGATGAAGGGTATTAGATGCAACTATGATCCAAGTTTTAAAGCCCTAGCACAAGCACTTATTGAGAAAAAGTAAAGAAAAATGAAACTTAAACACAAATGTTTGATGACATTGCCCCTGCCAGAAAAGCAACACCTAAGTCTCGCTTTCGCTTCTTCGTCGGGGCGAGACAAAAACTACTTATGCTCCAGGTTTCAGAAAATATCATTTGAGTGGTGTTCTGCAAAAACCAGACTTGTGTCTTCTGCAACCAGTGAATATCCAGATTAGCCAGCACAGCCTGATCAGACTGTAGTGTTTGTCAAATTATTAAGACAAAGAAGATTTCAAGAGACCTATTTAAAGCAGTATTCATTTGGATTATTCAGTATGGATACATAGACAGGTCTTTTTCCATCCGTAATAACTATGTTAAGGTTGGCTTTTTTGGTGCAATGGTCATTTTAAAAGTTTTTGTTATTATTTCAATGCAATGGGGTTGGTTGAACCAGTTCTGACCCCAGGGTGATCAATTGAACCAGTTATGACCCCAGGGTGATCAATTGAACCAGTTCTGACCCCAGGGGGATCAATTGAACCAGTTCTGACCCCAGGGGGATCAATTGTACAACTTTAGTAGTAAGTACAAGTTGGCTTTTGTGATCAGTGTAGATCCACATCAGACTACATTTGTTAGAAGCTGAAACTACATGAGTAATGCAAACTTATACCTTTTACAACAGACAGGCTCATATGAGATTGTTGTTTTCCTAATGTGTATGTATAGAGAAACAACTTTAAAAATAGTCTTGTCCAAAAGTACTGGCCCGATTTGAAAATAAATTGGCACTATTGTTCCTTAGGTGACCCTCTACCAATTTGATCAAATTGTTTATAGACAGACAACATCATCACATTTAATATCAAGAGCTATCATTGAGTTATCTAAAGTATGAAGCAGATACAGACCATTGCCAACATCTCTGGATCAAACTTCTAAAAACATTGTGGAAATGTGGGAAATTAATTATTTTCCTTAAAGGTTTTTTAAACTTGGTATAAGATTTTTCCTTACAAATGCCTCATGTTTACAGTTTCCTTAGACTCTGTTAACCCTTTCCCACATACAGCAGAGGAGAGGACTTGGTAAACATCTAGATAAATATATGGAAAATCTTTATAAAAGTGTCATTATTGAATAAAGTTAAACATATTGTGGAAAAAGGAGAATTGTTCATTATGGCTAATATCTCCTTTTGCCACAATGTTTTCAAAAGTCAACTGCTGCAGATGCTTCAAAAATGCATTTTAAGTAGGATAGCGTTAATGATTGTACAGGCGCAAAAGAAACTAGAGTGTACTGTCACTGATTAGAAATATTTTACGGTCCACAATTATTTGTTGGGGTTAAAGCAGACAACACGAGAAATATTTTAAAGGGTTTATACGATCAAACTCCATGTACATACCCAGTCGTCTTGTCACCATAAAGGGTTTATATGATCAACATCTGTGTACATACCCAGTGGTTTTGCCACTGTAAAGGATTTATACAATCAAACTACATGTACACACCCAGTGGTTTTGCCACTGTAAAGGGTTTATACAATCAAACTACATGTACATACCCAGTTGTGTTGTCACCATAAAGGGTTTATACGATCAACAGACATGTACATAGCCAGTGGTCTTGTCACCATAAAGGGTTTATACAATAAAACTCTATGTACACACCCAGTGGTGTTGTCAGGGTAAAGGGTTTTTTTTACGATCAAACTCCCATGTACAAACCCAGTGGAGTTGTTAGGGTAAAGGGTTTATACGTTCAAACTCCATGTACATACACAAAGGTGTTGTCAGAGTAAAGGGTTTATACGATCAAACTCCATGTACATACCCAGTGATGGTTTCCTCAGTTTCATCCCTCACACTACTACAAAAGGAGTACAACATACCACACTTCTTCTCACCTCTAAACTGAATTGGCAGCTGAAGATAGAAACATTACTCAACATTTTGTGAACCAGTTCCCTCATACAAGAAACTCAGCCATGATATGACTGAAAATTGTCAAAAACTGGGTTAAACTCCAATCAATCAATCCCACATACAAAGAAATCAGCAGCAAACAACTTTTAAAACCTCTTGGCAAAAATAGAGATAAACTTTATAAATGAAAAATTATGTATATCAGTTGCCTTGGGCCATTTAGGGTATTACCGAAAACTTATACAAGAAACTGGCACTGCGGCAGGCGTTTTTATGAAAATATTGTGGCAAAATGCGACATTTCTCACTATGTTTTGAAAGTCGTCTGCTGCAGATTTGTTTTATGAGGGAAAGGGTTAACAGATGATAAATGATGCAAGTCACAAACAGTTTAACCATTTCTCATGTATAACAAATCTGAAAAAATGAATGAAAAACAATCTGGATAAAATATGATATTTAAACCTTTATAAATGAAAGTTAGATCCTAGATATAGTTGAGAACATTGCAGCAAAAGGAGAAATTGCTCATTATGAGCAATTTAAATTCATCTGCGGCAGAGGCGTCAGAAAGCATCTGTAATTGTGAAAGGGTTATGTTATGTTTGAATAACTTAACCCTTTCCCTTTCCCTCAAAACGAGCAATTTCTCCTTTTGCCACAAAGTTTTCCACTTTTATAGTCATAGGTTATCCATTCAATTTTAGAGATTTTCTATTTGTTGACAAAATATGTTCAAAGTTGTCTGCTGCAGAATTGTCGTATGAGGGAAAAGGTTAAAACATTATTGTTAGAGGGTCAGCTAAGGAGTATTCAGTCAGTGATTCACATTAAGGTTAGAAAATTTGTCATCTTACCATAGGAACCTGTCTGTCAATATTATCTTTAAATCTGACTATCAGTTTCTGCTTTCAGAGGAGAAGAATATGAACGTTGTGCTATTTTACCTCATTTCTGATGCCGCAGCAACCAGAGTTCTCAATACATGTATAATTAAAGCTTTTGAACAATTTTTGAAAAGCACCACTAAAGGAACATTACTGTGATTTGATTGTGTAGTGTTTTACGATGCTTTCAACAATTCTTTCAGTTATATCAGTGTTTCCTGGGTAAGTTACCGGTACTACTTGTCCTTTTATCCTGACACCAGCCAGGTAAGTTAAAAGTTAAACACATTGTCCGAAAAAGATGATTATTTATTTACCAAGATTCTCTATAAATAACCCCTCAGACACATGAAATAAATCTTCAGCAGATGACTTTGAAAATATCAAATGAAAAATGTGGAAAATCTCTATGAGTCATATTAAATACAGTTCAAATTATTGTGGTGAAAAGGAGAAATTGCTCGCAATCCGCTTTTTCTCCATTTCTCACGATGCTTTTCAATATACATGTTTGAAAAATCATTTACGGCGGCAATGTCAAAATATATCTTCATGTGGGAAAGGGTTAAAAGCTGTCTGCTGGAGTGGCACAAGACATTGTCTGCATTGGTCAGAAGGAAGTGAGTATCATAAGCTAGAAAAGTTGTTCCTTACTTTCAGTTTCTGTTCATCATTATCATAGAATGTGTGATTAGTATTAACTAACTCAGGTCGAAGCTCTTTTCCGAAAATAGAATGTGAATATGTATAACCATGTAGAATGTCCATTGACTTCGTAACAGGTTCTGACTTAAGTAAATTGTCTGAAAAATCAAATAAACAGGAAAATTGGCACTGATCAGCCTGAGCATACGCCAAGCCATCTTGGCTAGCCAAGTCTTCCTAGCTCATTAGCACTCTGATACGTACTCATTGTAAATGTAATGGACAATTCACCCTTGGCTTGCAAATATGACATACATTCCAGAGCTCTAGATAAGGGGCGTTTTGCATGTTCTAAAGTCCTTATTTGACCTTATAACCCTATGTTGTGGGTACTCAAAAGAATCAACTCTTTGAGGCTGGTTGGATGATAAGCAAGATATTTTGGGGAAAGAGCTGTATACACCTTCTTATCTGGACCTCAGATCTGGAAGTCTGATTAGGGTATGCATTCTTCCCTATCAAGTCAATTCATCAATGAATGAACCCCTTCGTGTTTCTCTAGTTTGAAGAATAAAATAAAAAGAGAACTGTGAACTTCAAAACCGTACAATTTCGTAACCCCGCAACTTCATGATCAAATCATAATCATTCGGTTCTAAAGTCATGATATTGTAACCATTCGAAAAAAAATATTGATCAGTTAATTCGTAACCCGTAACAATGATTAATTATAATATAAAAGGGTGACATTCAAGACATGTAATAATAAGTAATTTCAATTTTAAAGTATAAAACTAATATTTATTTCTATAGTAAATGAGATTGTAGGTGTTTTTGTGTACCTTAACCCTTTCCCTCATACGACAATTCTGCAGCAGACGACTTTAAAAATATTTTGTCAAAAAACAGAAAATCTCTATAATTGAATGAATAACCAATGACTAAAAGTGTAAAACATTATGGTAAAAGGAGAAATTACTTGTTTTGAGCAATTTCTTTAGTCACTATATTTTCAAAAAGTTGTCAGCTGCAGAGGCATCAGAAAGCGTCAGTATATGAGGTGTTTAAAGGTGTACACAAACAATGATGTACTGATCAAATGGAGGTGATTATAAAATAAAAAATAATGACAACAGCCAATGCTCGTCTGTTTTTTCTAAGTTGAAAAAGGGGCATTACAGAATAACTATTGTAACTTGCAGGGCTAAAGACGCAGAAGATCCCTTCAGCGAAAAGTATACTCAACCCTGAAGGGGTCCACTTGTCTTATCTATGTAGCCGCATAGTCACTTCGAAACGGTGATGTAAATTTGCATATCAAATGCAACGTATTTGCCTGGGAAACCCATGGGTAAGGCAACTCCGGTATGGCAGTTGTCTTCATCCCACCGCTGCCACCAATGTAACGTGCAGGGCTAAAGACGCAGAAGATCCCTTCAGTGAAAAGTATACTCAACCCTGATGGGGTCCACTTGTCTTATATATCTATATATATATATATATATATAACCCTAAACTCCATCACTTCGAAACGGTGATGTAATTAAATTTGCATATCAAATGCAACATATACCGAACGTTTTCGTTACACTATTAAAGCCAGAGTTGTGTGGATAAGTATAGACATGTGTACTGTTCCTAGGAACATGTGTCCTAAGTTTCATTTGTAAATGTTGAATGGTTTTTAGTTATGAGGTAACTGGTTAACCCTTTACCTCATATAGACGCTTTCTGACGTCTCTGCAGCAGGCTGCTTTTAGAAAACATAGTGACAAAAGAAGATATTGCACAAAACGTGCAATTTCTCCTTTTGCCACAATGTTTTCCACTTTTTTTTTGTCATAGGTTATCCATTCAATTATGGAGATTTTCTATGTTTTGACAAAATACGTTCAAAGTCGTCTGCTGAAGAATTGTCGTATGAGGGAAAGGGTTAATGTTTTGTGACGACGCAGATGCATAGGGTATTGTGACTCTTTTTCTTCGAAAAACAGAAGAGCTAACAAGGGTATCACAATACCCCAACTAATTTATTACATATCTGAAAAATGTGTTTTAATGACAATATAAATTTAATTAAAGTTATGATGTACAAACAAGATTATTTAATATTCTCACATACAATAAATCTGCAGACAACTTTGAAAACATCTAAGCTGACCAGGGACGTAGATAAGGTCGTATTTACGTCCCTGATATAACTAACGGGATGATTACCATTCGACACAGATTTTGCTGTTACGAAATGGTAAGGTAACGAAATGACCGAACGTCACGATGTAAATTGGTGACGAAAGATTATTTGTCTGTCTGAAGTATTTGGATAATAAGGAAAAGGGTGAATACCTCTTGAGACTTTTCGCTCTAACATGCTCATTCCTACTACACCGAGGGCTCCACAAACAGCAATTGCTGCGATTTTTTCAAAGCCTATATTGGTAAAGGACATTTTGACTTTCATGTGGTTCTCTCAAAGTCTCTTTGATTAATAAGAGTTATTTCCCTTGAGCAAAAACTCGCCATTTGTAATAAAATAATATTTTAAGGTCAAGATGGATTCTACTGACGACAAATGTTTTTCAAATGTTGTTTCGTTTCATGGCGGGCTAGGTAAATATACATCATTGTTTTATACTTTACTTGTTTCTTTAAAATAGGATGCCCTACATTCAAATTGGGATGATGAGACGTTTCTTGAAACCCTATCCTCCTGTATCCGAAGTTCGTGAGCCTAAACATTCAAAGAACTAACCAGTCGAGACTATACTAAACAGTAGACTTTTAATGAAAATAATGAAATATAATTTTTATATTTTATATAAGTAACACATGTCACGTAATATGTTAATAGGCAAAGCCTAGGTCGTGTGAAAGCAAGAACAAATTAATTAAGCACTGTCTGTCCCCTAACAAGAAACAAATTAATACCGTAGGCAAATTGTAGAAAGTTACAAAAACAGAATTTGAAAAACATATTGAAAAAAACGAAACTTAGCATGCATTTAAGTTTAATTTGTACATATGTATATCTGTTTTATTTTTTATTAGGTCAGGATTGTAACAGACTGTAAGATTTCCAAGGATGTTGATGGAAAACAACACTAGAAGGCATTGAAGAATGTTCTGATTTATTTTTACAAATGCCAGTTATTTGTAAACTAGTAATACATATAATTGGAAACTGACTCTTACCATGGTTGATTGAATGACTTGCGCTTACTATTACTTTCAATGGTACTTCAGTTCAACATTTTCCCCTGGCTTTCTAGAATACTAAAATACTCCACACAACAATCTTCCAAGGCAGATGGCTAACTTTGCATGATCTGGCTGAATGTATAATCTTGAGACAATTTAAGATGAGAACACTATGCATACAGACTGAGAAAACTGTAATTTTTGACAATATTTTCAAAAGTCCCATTTATAATGATGTATGTTGGAAAGGGTAAAGTTTAGCCCCTTGTCTTATGTAAATTACTTGATTTCTGTGACTAATCTGAATACATTGTCGGAATGGTGTAATTGATCCAAAATGAACAATATGATCCTATTCAACAACATTTTCACTTTGAACCCCTATCTCCTTTTCTGGTTTTTAATTTGTAAAACATGAAACAGCATCAGATTATTTGTTAATTAATAAGTACCAGACTTAGTGTCAACAACTGATTATATATACATGTATCTGAAATATGTTGTTTGAATAAAAAATGGATAATGAAAGATCTGATCAATATATTCAATATATATTTTATTGCATAAAACAATAAACAGTGTATGTTTATTGCAAATAAAGAAATTATAAAAAGTACAAACAGAGAAATGGATTTTCCAGAAGAATTTGCAATAATTTAACATTGTTAGTGATCATGTTAAAATTGCTCTTTTATAAAAATATGATGTATAAATTTCGTTAAAACTTTGATATTAGAACGGTTATCAAAGCTGGATCAAACCTTGAACATGTACAGATTCTCACTTCTCAGAGTTATCAATGTTGATAACCATTCCTTTTTTTAATTGTTATTGCTCAATTATTAAATCCTGGATAAAAATGTAATAAGTGTTTAAGTAAGACAACTCCCCACAACATAATTGTTTCATGTATACATTGTTAAGTTTAGTTGCTTCTTTCAAAACATGTACCTGCTGAGATTTGATCTTAGAACTCTGTTTTACCATTAAACTACAGTATAGGTTTTTATTTTGAGCAGCAGTTCATGAAAGTATGTGTAATTTTATTACCAGTAAAGTATAAGATTTTTTTTGTTACAATGAATGTATACCAATTTAAATTTTACCATAACAATTTCTATTGTATAGATTATACAATTTCACACAGAAAAATGGATTTTACAATAAATACATAGAAAACATATACATTTCTGTGGTATTTCAGTTATATCAGAGGATAGAACACTTATGTGAGGTCACTGTGTGACTAATTTAACTGACATTAATTATGAACTGCCTTATAGCCTTTTTCTGTTGAAAAACAGATGAAGTTCGTTAAAACTTTGATATTAGAACGGTTATCAAAGCTGGATCAAACCTTGAACATGTACAGATTCTCACTTCTCAGAGTTATCAATGTTGATAACCATTCCTTTTTTTAATTGTTATTGCTCAATTATTAAAGCCTGGATAAAAATGTAATAAGTGTTTAAGTAAGACAACTCCCCACAACATAATTGTTTCATGTATACATTGTTAAGTTTAGTTGCTTCTTTCAAAACATGTACCTGCTGAGATTTGATCTTAGAACTCTGTTTTACCATTAAACTACAGTATAGGTTTTTATTTTGAGCAGCAGTTCATGAAAATATGTGTAATTTTATTACCAGTAAAGTATAAGAATTTTTTTGTTACAATGAATGTATACCAATTTAAATTTTACCATAAAAAATTCTATTGTATAGATTATACAATTTCACACAGAAAAATGGATTTCACAATAAATTACATAGAAAACAGATACATTTCTGTGGTATTTCAGTTATATCAGAGGATAGAACACTTATGTGAGGTCACTGGGTGACTAATTTAACTGACATTAATTATGAACTGCCTTATAGCCTTTTTCTGTTGAAAAACAGATGAAGTTTTCTTTATTTTTCAACCAAAATTTTTCTAAAAATTTATTTGAATAAAAAGTATTTTGAGTGTTCTGTTGAAATAGTGCTGTCAATAGATGTTGAATCTTTTGTAAATATTGTTTGAATACATACATGCAGAGTATTTAAAATAACCTAGTGAAAATAATGTTTAAATTCTTAGTACCAAGTTTGTCCAATCTGATCAATAAACACATTTTGGATAAAAAAAAAAAAGAAGGAAACTACTAGAAATTCAGCCTGTTGAAAGAAAAGTAAAGTGTTTTACTGATAGCCCCCATATGACATCATTTCTTTTAAACAATCATGACTCATTTGAGTTTGATCAATAAACACATTTTGGTTAAAAAAAAGATGAATCTACTAGAAATGCAGCCTGTTGAAAGACAAGTAATGTGTTTTACTGATAGTCCACATATATATGACATCATTTCTTTAAAACAATGGACTCATTTGAGTTTGATCAATAAACACATTTTGGATAAAAAAAAAGATAAATCTACTAGAAATTCAGCCTGATGAAAGAAAAGTAATGTGTTTTATTGATAGCCCACATATGACATCATTCCTTTAAAACAATGGACTCATTTGAGTTTGATCAATAAACAAATTTTGGATAAAAAAAAATATGAAACTACTAGAAATTCAGCCTATTGAAAGAAAAGTTATGTGTTTTACTGATAGTCCACATATAACATCATTTCTTTAAAACAATAGACTCATTTGAAGGCATGAAAGTGTTTTCCTCTCTTTCAGGTTGGAGGATATAGACATTAAGACATTTACTATGTATACCCCAAAATCAGGGTGAACTGATTCTGGTCATACTTTCATGATTTGACAAAGACTAGGTCATAGACATAAACTGTTAAACTGTACAATGTAAAAAAATAATGTAAATTGAAGGCAAATAATTTGAAATTGACTGTAGTTTTGTTTGTTTGCTACATTTACTGCAATAAATAGATAAACGTCTTAAAGTCAATACAACTAGACAGTCGAAGATATGATAGTTTTAATAGCTATTTTCTTGAGTGGAGTCAACATTTGACAAGACGGCTTCGGCTTCAAATGACGGATACAGTCATAAACGATACACACCATGTGACGTCACGCGATGTGACGAAAGCATCGTGGATCGTTCCCAACAGATATATAACAAATAATTTAGAAATGAAGTTATATTTTTAAGCAAATTATTGATATAATAAATAGCTTACCTTGAAATGAAGCTATGCCGATACAGAAACAGAATTGTTCGTCCTTTTCAGTTAAAATAATATCCGAGGCCAGTGTAACGAACGATAACTTCCGTTGAAATTATTTACAATCATTTTCAAGTGTTTATTGCTTCTCTATATTGCAAAGATATAAAATCCATGAAATAATGATGACAGGTACAAAAGAATAGTCGACTTAGCCTTCATAAAGTCCTTCCAGTGAATGAAATCCATTTGTGACGAGTCAAACTATCTTTTCCTACCATTCCTGTCGTTTTCCTTTTGTTATTTATTTATTACTTGCCTTACAATGACGTTACTTTTCGTTGCAATGACGTCACATTTGGCAATCTCTATTACATAGGCGCTCTCACTCTCTATTACATAGGCGCTCTACATTCACCAGTAAGACCGGAAGCAAAATGGCCGAAAAAAAGTGCTATGGGGTTGAGATTTGATATGTGAAAAACAGTAAGATTGTACTGAATTCTCGTTGTTTTGATCTCGTATGATGTGTTCGTACGTGTAACCTATAGGCGTGCTTCGCTCGAGCCTTCGGCTCAAGCTTTCACACGTATTACAAGTTATAAATATACTATCCATAATTCGCTCAAGGAGACAGTCAAAATGTTGAATCGCTAAAACAGAACAAACCATACAGTACAACCCGGGTGGAAAACACATTTCCGCGATACCACGATGGACAAATATTTTAAATTGCGGCATTAATTGATCACCGCAATTGAAATTCCTGCGTTACTGAGTATCGTTGAACATTCCATTTTCGTGACGTCACTATTCTCGGGCTTATCATGTGACTTTGTCCTTGCAGCCGATTTGGAAATGGAAAATTATTTCAGAATGTTACTTGTAGTCATGGGAGCAATAGCCAAAATACCCTTATTTTTTATATACCAAAATTAAAGAACAGTTTAAACCCCCCAAAAGAGGAAAAATCGGACATGAAAATTTACCGTAAAAAGGGTCTTTTGTTGTTTACAAAATGGCGGCCAGGGTCATGTGATTTGTTTGACCTAGTTAGGTCAATGCAATTTTTCATTGCATTTCACATTCCTAAAGGTGCTTATGCATAGAGATGTAAAATGACTAGACAATTTTAACTAATACCCCATTAGAAATATGGCAGTTTTGAAATCTGTATTGATCTTTGTGATGATATAACTATATGATGCTTACAGGGTACCAAATATCCATGCAGACCATTCAGATTGACACAGTGGGATACAAAATAAGAAAGGAAAATAAGCTTAAAGAAAATTCAAAGTTGAGTAATTAGAAAATAAAAAGTTCATATTTAAATCAAGGATAATTTCAAATTAATTTGTTTAAAATATGTAAAATGTTTAATTGCTGCAGTTTTTTAGTTTTCAATATGTTACGACATATTGGCCCTTTTAAAAAAAATATTATTTTTTTGTGTGTTGCCTTTTTTGAAACTGCAAAGTTCCAAAATAATGACGTCACGAAAATAGAATGGCATATCCTTTTTAGTAGAGTGGAGTCGTGGAGTGGAGTGGAGTGGAGTCTTGGAGTGGAGTCATGGAGTCTAGTTTTGGAGTGGAATCGTGGAGTGGAGTTTTGGAGTGGAAATCAAATTTATTATTTGATACTTACTTTTGCAAACTGGATGTTTAAATGATGAGTAGATACCACTTACTTTACGTTTCATACATTTTACATTTTCTTGTACCTGTCGACTGAAGCCTAGTCATCTTTATGTTACTCTATGGGAGATAATGAATCCCATTGGGAGTTAAACTGGATGGCAGATCTAACATGTCATCAATGTCTCATTGTTAGGACATTAAATACTCTCTTGGAGGGTTAAATTAGAACAGTTATTTCACCGGGCACAGTGATTTTTAACATGTCATATCTCTGTGGTTTACCTTTTTGAACTTACAAACAAAATATAAGGTAGTCAGACCTTTTATTACAATATTGCTTTATTGCACCAACATAAGTACATGTATATATTGTTTATTCTGTAAAGTATTGTTAACTAGCAACAATGTACATGGTAAAATTATCAATTATTTTTAATTAGGCCTACAATGGCAGTACTATGACTGTTATATTATATAAGTGGAGAAAATTATTAAAATAAATTTAAAAAAAGAAGAAAAAATGTGAATGGTCACTCCAAAACTAGACTCCATGACTCCACTCCAAGACTCCACTCCACTCCAGCCCATGACTCCACTCTACTAAATAGGATATGCCAAATAGAATAACAATTTCGGCTTCGGACTAGTTGAACACATGTGCATTCAAGATTTTTTTTGTTGTGAATTTAATTATTAGTTTTCAAAGGATTTTTTGCTCGAAACTTGGAGGAAATAAATAAATCTTTCAGATAAACCATGAAATCTCGTATCATTCACTAAGCCTTCTGCATGTTTTGTCTTTGAAGCCTTACACTCACGAATTATGGATGCTCGAGGATATTTATCCATCATGATATCCCCGCAATGCAGCGATCTCCACGATATTTTCGTGATTGATTATAACCTGTACCAGGACAAATTTTATTAATTTTTATGAAACATGTTGCTGTTTGTTTTTTTCCAGTACATGTATATTGACGATGCACATTTAATTTTTTTTACTAGCAACTACATTAGAGTCTATATCTGAGTAACTAATATAAATTAAGCATTTAGAATAGTGAAGCACTGTCTTACGCCGTTACGAACATCTCTTGTTGACATCTAAACTCATGATTTGATCTGTTTTATCCATTCTACATTTTGGTCATTCAACATTGTAATTCAATCGCTCCCCTAAGCATGGTGAAAAAGTAAACATTATATGAGTATAGGTGCTACCTATTCTGGGTAAACAAACAAATCTCTTTGTTGATGCCTTTGTTTGAAGTCATTTTATAAATAAGAAAACAAGTGAAATTACACAAAAATTATTACATTTCAGATTCCTTGTGTTTTTTCCCTTATGGTGGTATTATCTTATTTTATCAATAGCGCTAGCAATATTTTTTGTTTTGATTTTCTTTTTCATCCAATAAAAACTTTTGAACATTGGGACTGCGCCATTAATCTCTTGTGGACACAATTTTTGGATACATGGTATAGCAAATTTCATACACATTACCTATGGACAAAAAAGAAGCTGGCTTTAACAAAAATATGTGTAAACTATCAGCAATAAATCACGTTTAAATACTATATCTGTAAAACATCATTTGTGTACAAGAATGTTAACCACTTTTCTAGTAATCTATGATTGCTCCACCTACTTTCAGTGATGTCTTACCAGGCGAAATAATGTAATGAGAAAGTGTAGCACTTCAAAACATGTTACAAAAGTTAAAAAGATCAAATGCAGACAACTTCAAAAATATATGATGATAACATACTTTTGCACTAATTTGTGGTTGGAAATCCTTCAATACTTCATAAAAAGGTCCCATGTCAAGAGAGCTTATCTAAGGACAAGGTTGTGTTTCACTGAACTAGATCTAATCATGTCAAGGTCATAGTCAATATGAGTTAATATATCAGGGTGGCTCATATATGCACAAAATGATGTCATCGCTATAGCACTTTCAGTTTTTGACGAAATTCCTTCATACTTAATATAAAGGTTCAATGTCAAGACGTGCTTGGACTTAATACTTCTAGGCCAATAGCCCCTACCATTTCATCAATATAATGGGACTTGCTCATCACTGGAGCCAAAAGCTCAAGGTGATCTATTCTGACCACTGTCCTTCATCCATCTATCTGTTGTTAACTTTTAGCTTCAAACCACATCTCCTCCTTAACTACTAGACCAATTACACTGTGCAAGCAAACTTCACAGGAATGTTTCTTTGGTGGTCCTCTCTTAAAATGTTGAAAGATTTAAATTCTATGTAGAACTTTGATTGCTGCATAATAAGAAAGTGAAAAATGACCAAACTTAAAATTCTTCTCCTCTGCATATTATCCTTTTCTAATTGATTCCAGTATCATTTTGTAAAAATTATCCTTGGGTGACTTAAACAAATAGTTTTCAAGACATTTACTTTCCCCTTATGGGTCTGTTTTCTGTATGATATAAACTGAAAGCAAAAAAGCAAATAGTAAGACAATTAGGCAGTTATTAGTCCCCTACTATTAGGTTTGCACTCCGTCCGTCCGTCAGTCCATCTGTCAGTCAGTCAGTCCGGCAAATCAGTTTTCCGCACTTTTTTTCTACATGCTTTGAGGTATTGAGCTGAAATTTTGTATATGCCTTTGTAATCATGTGTCACAGATCAAGTTCGCGTTTCCTGGGATTTCGTCAATTTTTTAATGAGTTATGCCCCTTTTTGGACTTAGTGCAAACCAGTAGGGGACTATGGTATTGCTTGCAATACAGTTACTTGTTATTAAAGAAATTTCAGTTTTTTCTATACTACCTAAACCTAAATTTTGTGCTAATGTGCAATACATAGGAAGAAAAAGATAAAAATGGTGGTGTTACTGTGTTAAATATTCATATAATTGATCAAACTTCATATTTATGCATTATTCTCAGCCATTTTAGGCAAGCAGTTTCATCATTGGCCGGATTGCTATAGCAATTCTGGTCTATAGATTGGCGATGTCCGTCTGTCTGTCAGTCCGTCCGTCTGTTTGTCAACGTTTTGGTTAAAGTTTCAGGTTGAGGCAAATTCTCAGCACTGGATAGGGTTACAAACTTGAAACTTTGCCTGAAGGTAACCAGTAACAAGTTCTATTGATTTCTTTGATTACTTTGACCTTGGTTTGTCGATTTTCAAGGTCAAATTGCCGACAATCCGGCCTTACCGTCTTCAGCGGTTTCTTGTTTTTCAAACAGTTTGACACTCACAGTATCCAACCATGAAGCTCTTTTGATACTTTCTTCGCCTTCAAAGGTCTGTTTTTTAGCTCACCTGAGCCCAGTATAATCAAGGTGAGTTATTGTGATCGCTTTGTGTCCGGCGTCCGGTATGTGTCAAGCCATAACCAGTGGGTCAATTGGTATGAAACTTCATAGAAAGCATCCTCTCAATGACCTCAACAGAATTCTGGTTTCCATGGCAACCTAAGGAAAAAACTTTAACAAAATTCTTCTCCCAAACTGGTCGGCAGATACTCAAATAATTTTTTGGGAATGTTCCTTGGATGACCCTCTATCAGATTATTTCAAGCCAATCTGATTGGTCAGAAAATATGGCTGCCAAGGGGAGGGGCTATTTTTCCTTTTATGGCTTTAGTGAAAACTTAAAAAATTATATTGATTGGTTGAAAAAGATAATAGAGGTAAAATGACCTTTAAGAATAAAATTACATCTCGTAAACCACTGGACGAGTTTCAGCCACTCTTCTACACACAAATGATGCTTTGGTGGTCCTCTTCTATAATTGTTCAAAGATTTAAATTCTACCTTAAACCATGTTTACCGCGTCATCAGAATAGGGGGCACCCTCTGTTAAAATTGCTGAGGCCACTTTGATTGGTTCTAAAAATGGTTTGCAGGCGGCTTAAAACAAATGTGAGAACCATTCACAGTGCTCTTGTTACCCTTTGGCTTGTTTTCTTTTCAGTTATTCACAGATGAATATTTCCTGATAGACAGTGTTATAAATGCTTCATACAGAAATGGTCCACACACATATACAGATTGACCTTAAAAATAGGATAGAAGTTTTAGAAATTCGTGTATGATTTAAGAAAGGAACCAGAAAAGGAGTTATTTAATCAACCAAACAGAAGAAGGAGTTATTCAATCAACCAAATAGAATCTATCTGAAGAGAATACATATATTGGAGAGAAACCCTGTGGTTTTAATGGATAATTATGTATTAGAATGATGCACAAGAGAAAACAATCTGCTGAAAATTAAACCATTTCCAAACAGGATTGTATGAATATGCATCGTATCTAATAAAAATGATCAGACACGAGAATACGTATCAGTGAAAAACTGTATAGTGTGATTTTTGTGGATATATGCAAGTCCAGTGAAAGGAGTTTTAACCAAACCATTGAGAATATATTGGAGTTAAATCTTGTAGATGTGACATATGTGAAACTGCATGAATTAAAGATACTTTAGCCAAATACAAGAAAATGCATACAAGAGAGAAACAATATAAATGTGAGCTTTGTGAGCATACATTTAATCAAAAAGATCTTTTAACCAAACACATGAGAAAACATACTGTTAAGAGACCTCATAAATGCCATTTATGTGAATATGCAACTTTAGTGAAGAGTAATTTGAAAAAACACGAGGGAATACACTCAGTAGAGAGACCTTATAAATGTGATGTCTGTAACTATTCTTTTAAACAGAAACAGCTTTTGATGAACCACAAGCAAATACATTCAGGAGAGAAACCTTATAAATGTGATGTTTGTGGATTTGAATGTAATCAAAAAAGTTATTTAACATCACACTATAGAATACATACTACAGAAAAACCTTATAAATGCGAAATTTGTGAATATGCATGTTTTAAGGAAAACGCTTTAATCAGACACAATAGAATACATACTGGAGAGAAACCATATAAATGTGATGTGTGTGATTATGCTAGTAGATTGAAATGTACTCTGACCAGACATAAAATGATACATTCAGGTGACCAACCGTATACCTGTAAAATCTGTCAATTCTCCAGCACTGGTAAATGGAATTTAATCTTTCACATGAGGACACACACTGGCGAAAAACCTAATAAATGTAATTTTTGTGAATTTGTATGTAGTCAGAAAAGCAATATGATCAAACACAAGAAAAGACACACTGGTGAGAGACCTTTTAAGTGTGATCTTTGTGAACATGCATTTATTACGAAGTTTAATTTAACCTCCCACATGAGAACACATACAGGAGAGAAACCTTATAAATGTAATTTTTGTGAGTATGCAGGTAACCGGAAAGAAAATTTAACCAGACACATGAAATCACATACAGGAGTGGAATCTTATACAAGTGCTTTTTGTGAATATGCAAGTACTGGGCAAGACAGTTTAATTTTACAATGAGAACTGTGTCATACATAGGAGAGAAATCATATTGATTTGTTGTTTGTGGATATGAATGTACCACAGTAATTAAAAGCATGATATAATGAAACACAGGCTGAAACATACTGGAGAGAAACTTTAGCTAGCACTGAGAAATTCTCCTTTTGCCCCTCGTCGAGTCCGGGTAGCTCAGTCAGTAACGACGCTGGGCTGTCAATCCAGGGGTTGTGAGTTTGAACTTTCTTTCCTACGTTTGACAAAAGTCATAACGACATGCGTCATTCGTCTTCCACCAATGGGCCAAGTCTATGTGGAAAAGCAGCCAGTTGCTTGGGAAGATGGTTGTGTGGAGTACTGGTGTGAGAAAACCAGGAAACCCATGAGTAGGTGAACTGGCCGCGGTGATATGACTGAGAAATTGTTAAAAACGGCGTTAAACCCTTATCAATCAATCCTTTTGCCCCGATGTTTTCAAAAGTGGCCTGCTGTTGTGTCAACATGTAACAAATAGAATTCACACTCGGGAGAGAAATCACATCAATATGCTGTAAGTATATACACAATTAAAAGGATAAGTAGGTCATAACAGAAAACAGTTTGTTGAGACACAGATTAGCTAACCAGACTTATGAGAATACGAGGGTCATTTGTAAAGTTTCAAGATAAGTTCCATATATATTTCTTTTAATGATTAATATAAAAAAAATTATATTGAAATAAAGTTTTGATTGTAATGCCTAAATTTTATTTTATTTTCCTGATGCCGAAGTGGGATGCCCTACTTTTATCCCCCGCTTTTTCGAAGAAAAAAGGGGTGTTATTAATTTGGGTTTGTCCGACTGTCTGTCACACTTCGTTTCCGTACAATAACTGCCACAAATGTTAACCGTTTTTTTTCCAAACTTGGTAACAAGGTTAAATGCCTTGGGGGAGTTATGGCCCCTTAATTAACAAAAAACGTTGTTTGTTGCTGTTTCCGTGCAATAACTACCACAAATGTGAACCGTTTTTTTTTCAAACTTGGTAACAAGGTTAAATGCCTTGGCCAACTTCGATCGTCATTTTCGGCGGACTTTTTTCGTTGGAGATATGGCCCCTTAATTAACAAAAGATGTTGTTTGTTGCTGTTTCTGTACAATAACTGCCACTAATAGGAACTGGTTTTTTTCAAACTTGGTAACAACTTAGGCCAAGTTCGATCGTCACTTTTGGCGGACTTTATTCGGTGGAGTTATGACCCCTTAATTAACAAAAAATGTCGTTTGTTGCTGTTTCCGTGCAATAACTGCCACAAGTGGGAACCGTTTTTTTTTTCAAACTTGGTAACAACGTTAAATGCCTTAAGGGTTAGGCCAAGTTTGATCGTCACTCTCGGCTGACTTTATTCGGTGGAGTTAATTGCTGTTTCAGTGCAATAACTGCCACAAATGGGAACCTTTTTTTTTCAAACTTGGTAACAATGTAAAATGCTAGGCCAATATCAATCGTCACTTTCGGCGGACTTTATTTCTACAATATTTCCTGCAAGCGGGGGATATAAATTTCATGAATTTGCTTGTTGCCTTAAATGTCATTTGCATCACATGTAGGGAAGCTGAACGTATTATATGATTCTACTTGTTAACAATAACATTGCTCTATTGACATACATATTTTTAGCTGACCTGAGCACAAAGTTCTCTAGTTGAGTTATTGTGATTGACCTTTGTCTGTCCTGTATCATATGTCAACATCTTCTCCACTGTAACCAGTTGGTGGTTTGGGATGACATTTCAAAGAAAACATCCTTCTCGATATATATTGATAATACACAAATTAGCTATTCAGAAATAAGATAATAAACACTGTTTAGACATAGGTTAGCTATTCAGACATCAGATAATACATGCTGTTGAGCAAACACAGATTAGGTATTCAGGCATAAGATAATATACTTTTGAGACACAGGCTACCTTATCAGACATAAGCTACACACTTGAGACATAGGTTAGCTATTCAGACATAAGATAATACACACTGTTGAGACAGGTTAGCTATTCAGGTATGAGAGAATACACACTGTTGAGACACAAGTTAGCTTAACAGACATAAAATGATACACACTGTTGATACACAGGATAGCTATTCAGACATAAGATAATACACACTGTTGATACACAGGATAGCTATTCAGACATAAGATAATACACACTGTTGATACACAGGATAGCTATTCAGACATAAGATAATACACACTGTTGATACACAGGATAGCTATTCAGACATAAAATAATACACTATGATGAGACACAGGTTAGCTATCCAGACATAGAATCAAACACACTGTTGAGACACATATTAGCTATTCAGCCATAAGAGAATAAACACTATTGAGACATATGTAAGATATAAGAGTCAACACATTGTTGAGATATATACAAGTTATTCAAACGTAAGAGATTGCACACTGTTGAGACACTGGTAAGCTATTCAGACATATTTTTGAGACACATGTATACTTGACAGTTCACGCTTCACACTTCACAGTTCACACTAGTTCACAGTTCAATCTTCACAGTTCACACTTCACAGTTCAATCTTCACACTTCACAGTTCACACTTCACAGTTCACACTTCACAGTTCACACTTCACAGTTCACACTTCACAGTTCACACTTCACAATAAACACTTTAAAGTTCATACTGCACAATTCATATTTTACAGTTCACACTTCACAGTTCACACTTCACACTTCACAGTTCACACTTCACAATAAACACTTTAAAGTTCATACTGCACAATTCACATTTTACAGTTCAAACTTGACAATTTACACTAGTCTTTACAGTTCATACTTGACAATTTACACTTTACAGTTCAAACTTCACAATTAACACTTTACAGTTCATACTTCACAATTCACACTTTACAGTTCATTTTTCACAATTCATTCTTCACAGTTCACACTTCACAGTTATTACTTTAAAGTTCATAGTTCACTCTTCATATTTAACAGTTCATACTTCACATACAGTTCATACTTCACTGTTCACATTACAGTTCATTTTTCACAATTCATACTTCACAGTTTACACTTCACAGTTTACACTTTACGGTTATTACTTTAAAGTTCAAAGATCATACTTCACAGTTCATAGAACTTTCACAGTTCAAATTTCATAGTTCAAACTTCATAGTTCATAACTCATAGCTCACACTTCATAGTTCACTTTTTATGATTTCATAGTTCACACATCATTGTTCACATTTCATGTCTCACACTTTATATTTCACATGTCATAGTTCATTTTTCATATATATCACACTTCATATTTCACATTTCATAGTTTTACACTTCATAGTTCACAGTTCTCACTTCATATAGATGGCTAACTGTATTTTGCGAAACGGAACGGAACGGAACGGAACGGAACGGAACGGAACAAGTGATGGGGCACCAGACAGGGAATATCTGTTTCTATACTTATATTTTGTACCTGCGTTTTAATAAACATTTAGTAATATCTGGTTCAGGAGGGGCATACTGTTATTAACTGCCTCTTGTATAAGTCGACATAAATAAATAAATAACAAATCAAAGTTGTGTCTTTGTATGCATGTCTTTACTGTCATACGTTAGAAATATCTATCATGTGCGGAGTTAAATCTATAACCCATATTACCTACCAAAGTGACAGACACCTCTTCTACATAGTCTCCCTCTATATGAACATTCTACCTCGAAACCTTTGCAGTTTCAACAACTACTAATCTCTTACATTACCATTGGTTATTTTCGTTGGGCGCAATTATAACCTATCTGAAAAAGTTCGACCCGACCAGGGGTCGAACTCCAGACTTATTGTTCTCACCGATATGTTATGTATTCTAACCTTTTTAAAATCGAACTCTCCACAACAGTTTTCAATTTGTTACAGTCCGTCTTGCCACATAGGTTTGAACCTATTGGTGAAAGATTATCGAAGCTTGTCAAAGTGACTATTTGCAAGCGGTGCTTTAGAAACACCACGTGTAGAGAAAGATATAAATGCATGCACACCCATGCTCGAAACAATACAAGTTTAATCTGTGCGTTCAAACATCTGATTGGTCGATACACACACATTTGTAGAAGTAATGAGTGCTCTCTAACTTAGCAGTAACGTGACAGTGACAGTTCAACGTGCAGGAGGAATATTAATATATTGATTATTTCGGTTTTTCGATATTTCAATAATATTCCAGTCGCAACGGGGATGTATGAGCCAGTGCATGGGAAACGCTAAAAGTTGGCGTTTGTGAACAGTATATAAGATCAAGATCAGCTAGTGCATCCACACAGTCTGATCAAGATCTACTGTTTATACATGTTGATTCGAACCCATAGCGAGTGAACTTTGATTTACCTCTAGACGTTATATTATGAACATTTTAAAAGTGATGAATAGTTATGTAGGTCATTGTTCCGTTCCGTTCCGCAAAATACAGTTACCCACACAGGTAACTGTATAATGCGGAACGGAACGGAACAATATATATATAATTGTTGAGAGAGTATATACATTATAAAAATAATATTGTAAACTATTAAGTAGCTATATCATGCAGAATCAATTAACCAAAGCGTTATACGTGTGTTGTGTTGGGTGAATGCATTTTTGTTTGGGGGGGTATTCCAACCATTAGGCAAGTGGATTTTAATTTACCGCTATAGACGTTCCTATTATGCACATCTTTTTTTAGAAATGAATAGTTGTGTAGGTCGTTCCGTTCCAAGATAAATGCAATGTTTGTTTGGTGTTTTACGCTGCTTTCAACAATACATTTCAGTTATATCACGGCGTTTCCTGGGTAAGTTACCAGTACTATTTGTCCATTTATCTTGACACCAGGGAGTCGGTCGTCATGCTAACCCCACAACACTGAGCGCGAATGAGGGAAAGTCATTACTTCCATTTTTAAAGTATTTGGTATGACCCGGTCAGGGATAGAAAATGACACCTCCCGCACCGAGGCGAACGCTCTACCACTACATCACTACATTAATTCTTAATTAAACCTCACTCAATATTAATGAAATTCGACGTAAGAACTCAAGTGGATATTTTTTGCAGGAGGAATATTAATTTATTGATTATTTCGGTTTTTTCGCCGTTTCAATAATATTCCAGTCGCAACAGGGATATATGAGCCAGTGCATGGAAAACGCTAAAAGTTGGCGTTTGTGAACAGTATATAAGATCAAGATCAGCTAGTGCATCCACACAGTCTGTTCAAGATCTACTGTTTATACATGTTGATTCGAACCCATAGCAAGTGAACTATGATTTACCTCTAGACGTTATATTATGAACATTTTACAAGTAATGAATAGTTCTGTAGATCGTTGTTCCGTTCCGTTCCGCAAAATACAGTTACCCACACAGGTAACTGTATAATGCGGAACGGAACGGAACAATATATATATATAATTCCAACCATTATGCAAGTGGACTTTGATTTACCGCTAGACGTTCACATCTTTAAACATATGTAGAAGTAAAGAGTGCTCTCTAACTTAGCAGTCACGTGACAGAGACAGTTCAACGTGCAGAAGGAATATTAATTTATTGATTATTTCGGTTTTCGCCGTTTCAATAATATTCCAGTCGCAACGGGGATGTATGAGCCAGTGCATGGGAAACGCTAAAAGTTGGCGTTTGTGAACAGTATATAAGATTAAGATCAGCTAGTGCATCCGCACAGTCAGATCAAGATCTACTGTTTATACATGTTGATTCGAACCCATAGCAAGTGAACTATGATTTACCCCTAGACGTTATATTATGAACATTTTACAAGTAATGAATAGTTCTGTAGATCGTTGTTCCGTTCCGTTCCGCAAAATACAGTTACCCACACAGGTAACTGTATAATGCGGAACGGAACGGAACAATATATATATATAATTCCAACCATTATGCAAGTGGACTTTGATTTACCGCTAGACGTTCACATCTTTAAACATATGTAGAAGTAAAGAGTGCTCTCTAACTTAGCAGTCACGTGACAGAGACAGTTCAACGTGCAGAAGGAATATTAATTTATTGATTATTTCGGTTTTTCGCCGTTTCAATAATATTCCAGTCAGCAACGGGGATGTATGAGCCAGTGCATGGGAAACGCTAAAAGTTGGCGTTTGTGAACAGTATATAAGATCAAGATCAGCTAGTGCATCCGCACAGTCAGATCAAGATCTACTGTTTTATACATGTTGATTCCAATCCCATAGCAAGTGAACTATGATTTACCCCTAGACGTTATATTATGAACATTTTACAAGTAATGAATAGTTCTGTAGATCGTTGTTCCCGTTCCGTTCCGCAAAATACAGTTACCCACACAGGTAACTGTATAATGCGGAACGGAACGGAACAATATATATATATATATAATTCCAACCATTAGGCAAGTTGACTTTGATTTACCGTTAGACGTTCCTATTGTGCACATCTTTACACATTTGTAGAAGTAAAGAGTGCCCTTCTAACTTAGCAGTCACGTGACAGTGACAGTTCAACGTGCAGGAGGAATATTAATTTATTGATTATTTCGGTTTTTCGCCGTTTCAATAATATTCCAGTCGCAACGGGGATGTATGAGCCAGTGCATGGGAAACGCTAAAAGTTGGCGTTTGTGAACAGTATATAAGATCAAGATCAGCTAGTGCATCCGCACAGTCTGATCAAGATCTACTGTTTATACATGTTGATTCGAACCCATAGCAAGTGAACTATGATTTACCTCTAGACGTTATATTATGAACATTTTACAAGTAATGAATAGTTCTGTAGATCGTTGTTCCGTTCCGTTCCGCAAAATACAGTTACCCACACAGGTAACTGTATAATGCGGAACGGAACGGAACAATATATATATATATATATATAATTCCAACCATTAGGCAAGTGGACTTTGATTTACCGCTAGACGTTCCTATTGTGCACATCTATACAAGAAATGAATAGTTTTATAGGTCGTTCCGTATCAAGATGAATTCAATGTTTGTTTGTGGTTTTGTGCTGTTTTCAACAATATATTTCAGTTATATCACGGCGTTTCCTGGGTGAGTTACCAGCACTATTTGTCCATTTATCTTGACAACAGCGAGTCAGTCGACCAGGGCTCGAAATCTGGTCCTCTAGTCCCGGAGGCGAACACTCGTCCGCGTCGTTACAAAAGCTAGCTATGTAGCAAGGCAAAGCAATATATGTATTTCATTATACATTTACATTTCTGCATATTGGTGAGTGTTGGGGGGGGGGGGGGGGGGGGGGGGGGGAGGGTGGAGGACTCGAACCCATAGCAAGTGAACTTTGATTTACCTCTAGACGTTACTATCATGCACATGTTAAAAGTGATGAATAGTTATGTAGGTCATTGTTCCGTTCCGTTCCGCAAAATACAGTTACCCACACAGGTAACTGTATAATGCGGAACGGAACGGAACAATATATATATATAATTGTTGAGAGAGTATATACATTATAAAAATAATATTGTAAACTATTAAGAAGTAGCTAAATCATGCAGAATCAATTAACCAAAGCGTTATACGTGTGTTGTGTTGGGTGAATGCATTTTTGTTTGGGTGTGGGGGGGGGGGGGGAAGGCGGGGAGGGGGGGGGGGTATTCCAACCATTAGGCAAGTGGACTTTAATTTACCGCTATAGGCGTTCTTATTATGCGCATCTTTTTCAGAAATGAATAGTTGTGTAGGTCGTTCCGTTCCAAGATAAATGCAATGTTTGTTTGGTTTTTTACGCTGCTTTCAACAATACATTTCAGTTATATCACGGCGTTTCCTGGAGGGGGGGTATTCCAACCATTAGGCAAGTGGACTTTAATTTACCGCTATAGGCGTTCTTATTATGCGCATCTTTTTCAGAAATGAATAGTTGTGTAGGTCGTTCCGTTCCAAGATAAATGCAATGTTTGTTTGGTTTTTTACGCTGCTTTCAACAATACATTTCAGTTATATCACGGCGTTTCCTGGGTAAGTTACCAGTATACTATTTGTCCATTTATCTTGACACCAGGGAGTCGGTCGTCATGCTAACCCCACAACACTGAGCGCGAATGAGGGAAAGTCATTACTTCCATTTTTAAAGTATTTGGTATGACCCGGTCAGGGATAGAAAATGACACCTCCCGCACCGAGGCGAACGCTCTACCACTACATCACTACATTAATTCTTAATTAAACCTCACTCAATATTAATGAAATTCGACGTAAGAACTCAAGTGGATATTTTGGAATATTAATTTATTGATAATTTCGGTTTTTCGCCGTTTCAATAATATTCCAGTCGCAACGGGTATGTATGAGCCAGTGCATGGGAAACGCTAAAAGTTGGCGTTTGTGAACAGTATATAAGATCAAGATCAGCTAGTGCATCCGCACAGTCTGATCAAGATCTACTGTTTATACATGTTGATTCGAACCCATAGCGAGTGAACTTTGATTTACCCCTAGACGTTATATTATGAACATTTTACAAGTAATGAATAGTTCTGTAAATCGTTGTTCCGTTCCGTTCCGCAAAATACAGTTACCCACACAGGTAACTATATAATGCGGAACGGAACGGAACAATATATATATAATTGTTGAGAGAGAGTATATACATTATAAAAATAATATTGTAAACTATTAAGTAGCTAAATCATTTTTTGTTTCTGCTCCTTTTCCCAAGCTATTAACATGAGTCGAGTAAACGCGTTAAATTATCTATCAGGTAAGTACGCTCTACAATCTGACACATTTGGAAACGACTGTGATAAGCCGTTTGTGCTGATCTCGATCGGAACCCTACAGGCCTTTGTATAGTATAATATCCTTAACCCTTACCTCGGGTTAGGCCTTTGTATGGTGAAACATGTTTAGATCGATCCCTTTCCTACAATAATCGCCGGAGACCGGGGAACTCGACGAATTCCGTGTCCTATGGGTGTTGGGCGGGATTTCGAGTGCGAGGGTAAAGAAAGGCAGAGCATCATTATCAGCGTTTCGTCCTTCATCCTCCTCTGATGCTATTGATCGGACCAGTAATATGCAGGTACGTTTATATTTCTGTTATTAAGAATGTAATTTCTATTTCAAAAAGTATGTATAGGATTTACATTCTAGAAATCCTTTTTTACGTCATTGCGTTGATGGACACAGTTTTAGAAGCCATTTTGCATTTTATAGCATGACAAATACTACAAGTCTGCAAATATTCGATAAAACCAGCTATAGTTGATAATTTTAATCTACTTGAAAAATACTGAAATAATTGTGGCATTCGTACATGATATCTTTTTTAGCAGCATAGGACATGAACTAGACCAGCTAGCTTGTATCCTATTCTACAACATGATATGTTACATTGCAACAGATGTTTCGTCTTCCGCAACTTTTGCAAAGGAATATTTGTTTGATTGATTAATCCACAAATGTTTAAAAAGAGCCCATAAATGGCAACTAGTGCACCTAAGTATTTGTTGCGTTAGAAATAAGGATGCCATTGGTCCTTTTTAAATTTGAATATAATCATCCTGTTTTCCCTATTACTTACATCTGTAGAAATATTTCAAACTGTTAAGGAAACGGGATTTTCAGCTTATTCTTATATATTCTAAAGTTAATATCTTTTATTTAAATACTACAATAATTTATTTGAAACGTGCATTTGTATGTTTTAAAATGCATATTCAGTAATTTTAAGTCGGGCTCTATTGCGCAAAGTTATTTGATTGTTCTAATCAATCTTAAGTATTCTTTCCAGATAATTTTACCTGAATCTTTATTGCGTAATATAAATACGTTTTAAAAGTAGCTTTCATACTTTCATAGTTAATACAAACTTTATATGACACATCTATATAACATTAAAATATAATTTATAAAAAAAATCTTATCAGAATTAATAAAACTGAAAGAGCACCAACAAATGAGCCGTCCCGCGAGAAAACCAATATTATAGACTCTGCGTAAAGTATCGATCCGGATCAGCCTAAGCATGCCGCGCAGGCTTACCCGGATTGACACTTTTCGCCCTCTGTGGATTTTCTGTTTCAGGAATCATTAATCTATACCTCTATCCCACTGAGACGGAATGTGTCGGCTCGGATCAGACTGCGCATGCTGATCTTGGTCCATACTTTACGCAGAGGCTACGCTGTTGGTTTTTCTCGCGGGACGATTCAAATGTGTAATTACTATAAATATTTGTTCAAATGCATCATAATTGATAATAGGATAGATAGATAGGTATATTTATTCCCAAAAGACAAAATGTCCATCGTGTACATACAATCAAACAAAACACACACATATATATGAACATATACATGTTTGTCATTTACATTTGCTTCCTGGTTAATGGTAGTGGAGAAAAGAGACAATGGAAATAACTTATTAATTTATTTTTTCTAGACAATGCTCGACATAAAGATATAGTTGCAGATTTTTTTCGAAATTGAATATATAAATATGTAACTTAATGTGCAAATAAATAATTATATATCTAATTTATATATAGCACAATAATCTATACTAGTTAAAGAGTTTCAGATGCTTACCAAAACGAAACGCAAGCGACCTGCATCTTTATATATAATACAATATTGATCATTATCTTTGTAACGTGGAAGAAAAGAACTATTGAAATGAAAATCTCGAAAATGGAAATAAACTTTGATAATACATTTCACACATATACATATTCCATTTTTACACTTTGAAAAAAATAATAACAAAAACAATATACATTTATTCTAAATGAGATAATTAATCAAGTGACTTCATTCTTTTTTCGAAACTTTTATATAGAAACATGAATAATTTGGATAATATTTTCTGGTTATTGCTTGTTCAGTCCAGGGAAGTTGCCTCCCAAACTCCTCATTTTGAGAAAAATGCTTATCAGTGCATGAAATCACCATGAAATTGAACCAGTCAATTAATCACCACTTAACAGGCCATCCTGCTGGGCTATTTACTGTGTGTATCACAGATGTTTCTTGTACTGACCATTAATGCAGTATGTGAGCTGAATATTCTGGAATTGAGTTTGTCTTGTGCTAAGGCTTATAATGAAAATCTACCAATACAGAAAATGTATGTTATCTTTCGATACTTTGATGCTCATTTCACATTTATGATATACTATTGTTAGATTATGATTTCTTTAAAAAAAAACCACTCACATATTTTTGCTTTAAGTATTTTAAATTGAATGTGCTTTTCTTTTGTTAGTAAAGCACAAATGAAGTCAACAATTTGTTATATGATTATATAAAACAACTTATTATATTAACCACCAGTTTAAAGAGATGTTTTAGATGTTATTCGCAATAAGGACAATTCTTAAGTAAGATTTACATATACAATATCAATGTGTATTGCCTTTGTTTTTAGCATTTGAGAAGAACAGGCAATTATGTTGTCAAAATAATTGAAAACCTATTTATTTCAGGTAAAACTTTACATCGAAATGGTGGAATTTAAAACTCTAGGTTTGAAAGAACTTTCCATTGTAACTGATGCTACTGGAATAGAACATGTTGCTTTCCATCAACTCATAGATTTTTTGAGAAAAAAATTCTTCCTGACGAGACACATTTTGTAAAGGCCAATGTTTTTCGGTGGCTGAAAGGGAAGGAATACATTGTAAAAGTAATGGTCAAACTGCGTTTAAAGCTCAAAATTGTGTGCATTTCTTCTTTGCCAATTCAACACAGTCTGAAGTATGTAGACAATTGTCAAAGGAACTCTACAATCAATGCATCACAAGCAAAGCTCAATGCAGAGTGACAACTGTATTGCAGATATACTAGCAAGTGGCATCTGATTTATTTTTTGATAGGAATGACTTGAAAACATTAGAAATAAATGAAAACAATTTGGAAACACTGAACACACATTATAAGGGACAGCTTAGTGAAGATGACTGGGCAAAAGTGTGTTTCTTTGAACATCACTTCATGCGTGCAAATAATATAGATGTGGGAACAGAAGCGTATGAAAGCTTAATTGCCAAAAAAACATTATATTATGAACACTTGAAACGAACCCAAAATGTTGCTGGCGAGCTACTTACACAGTCAAAAAATGGAATTACAAAAAGACTGAAATGCAAAGAGGTGGCAGATTTCGATGATCAGGTTTGTGTGGTTGGCAGAAATCGACACAGTCCACTTTTAATAGAACTAGATGTTGTTGACGTCCTTCTTTGATAAATATGTCATTGAACATATACTTTGTGTTGATTGTTCAAGGGACTGTCATCACACAGTTAAGTTAACATGTATATGTTGAAATATCAGACAATTCACATTGCTTTGATGATGTTAACATAGCTTTGAGTTCGTTCATCGAGAAAAAAAATGGAAAAAACTGTGCAGAAGTACTGTTTTTCAAAAGCGGTACACTGAACTTGTACGTTGATGCTGAAGGGAATCCCCTCCGCTTTAAAATGAGGGATGCTGACTTTATCCGTCGAAAGTTGAAAGAATGTTTACTACATGTATGTCAGAATGAGAAAGCTTGGATATTGAGAAACATCATACTGGAAGGGTTAATTGTGTCATTTCACTCCTGACAGAAGTAAGAGAAACATCATGTTGGAAGGGGTTAATGTTGTCATTCCTCTCCTGACAGAAGCAAGAGAAACATCATGTTGGAAGGGGTTAATTTAGTCCTTCACCTCCTGACAGAAGCAAGAGAAACATCATGTTGGAAGGGGTTAATGTTGTCATTCCTCTCCTGACAGAAGCAAGAGAAACATCATGTAAGAAGGGGTTAATTTATTCCTTCATCTCCTGACAGAAGCAAGAGAAACATCATATTGGAGAGGGGTTAATGTTGTCCTTCATCTCCTGACAGAAGCAAGAGAAACATCATGTTGGAAGGGGTTAATTTAGTCCTTCATCTCCTGACATAAGCAAGAGAAACATCATGCTGGAGAGGGTTTAATTTAGTCCTTCATCTCCTGACAGAAGCAAGAGAAACATCATGTTGGAAGGGGTTAATTTAGTCCTTCATCTCCTGACAGAAGCAAGAGAAACATCATGTTGGAAGGGGTTAATTTAGTCCTTCATCTCCTGACAGAAGCAAGAGAAACATCATCTTGGAAGGGGTTAATTTTGTCATTCCACTCCTGACAGAAGTAAGAGAAACATCATGTTGGAAGGGGTTAATTTAGTCCTTCATCTCCTGACAGCAGCAAGAGAAACATCATGTTGGAGAGGGGTTAATTTAGTCCTTCATCTCCTGACAGAAGCAAGAGAAACATCATGTTGGAGAGGGGTTAATTTAGTCCTTCATCTCCTGACAGAAGCAAGAGAAACATCATGTTGGAAGGGGTTAATTTTGTCATTCCACTCCTGACAGAAGTAAGAGAAACATCATGTTGGAAGGGGTTAATTTAGTCCTTCATCTCCTGACAGCAGCAAGAGAAACATCATGTTGGAGAGGGGTTAATTTAGTCCTTCATCTCCTGACAGAAGCAAGAGAAACATCATGTTGGAGAGGGGTTAATTTAGTCCTTCATCTCCTGACAGAAGCAAGAGAAACATCATGTTGGAAGGGGTTAATTTTGTCATTCCACTCCTGACAGAAGCAAGAGAAACATCATGTTGGAAGGGGTTAATTTAGTCCTTCATCTCCTGACAGAAGCAAGAGAAACATCATGTTGGAAGGGGTTAATTTAGTCCTTCATCTCCTGACAGAAGCAAGAGAAACATCGTGTTGGAAGGGGTTAATTTAGTCCTTCATCACCTGACAGAAGCAAGAGAAACATCAGATTGGAAGGGGTTAATTTTGTTATTCCTCTTCTGACAGAAGCAAGAGAAACATCATATTGGAAGGGGTTAATTTTGTCATTCCTCTTCTGACAGAAGTAAGAGAAATATTCATGTTGGAAGAGTTAATTTGGTCCTTCATATCCTGACAGAAGCAAGAGAAACATTCATGTTGGAAGAGATAAATTGTGTCCTTCCTCTCCTGACAGAAGCAAGAGAAACATCATGTTGGAAGGGGTTAATTTTGTCATTCCTCTTCTGACAGAAGCAAGAGAAACATCATGTTGGAAGGGGTTAGTTTTGTCCTTCATTTCCTGACAACAGAAGCAAGAAATCATGCTGCTAATTAAGATCCAATGTTTTGATTTTCTACTACTTTTTTTATATGTCTAAAACTAACCTTTCTGAACTTCTTAAACTACTCAAAGAAGTTAGAATTGATAAATGTAATTTTTTTTTATTGATTTTCTTAGTTGATGTTATGCCATATTCATATATCTTCGCGCCCTGTCCTTAATTATATGTGTTGGCAATTTGCAAAATCTGTTCATCTATGCAGCCTGATCTGCGATTATTGTACGAAATCACAATGTTTTCTTTATGTTTCTTGTTTTTGATTAAGGGTGGAATATGCATAACTCTGAGTATCATAACATAATTCAAAAATCTGTATTAGCTATGAGTGTTAACCTTTTCTCACATACAACCAATCTGCAGCAGACGACTTTAATAACATAGTGACAAAAACCTGAATAATCTCCATAAAGGATAGCTTAATTGTTAAATAAAGTTGAAAACATTGCGGCGAAAGGTGAAATTGCTCATGATGAGCAATTTCACCTTTCGCCACAATGTTTTCAAAAGTCGTCTGCTGCTTAGTTGTGTCAAAATGCGTCTGCAGGTGGGAAAGGGTTAAGGTAATGTTAATTTTCATTTTGTTTATAAACCAATGCAACTGATTTGTTTATGTTATTGTCACAGAAAACTTTGTAGTTAATTATTATAATTATTTAATAAATCTCACAAAAACAGTTCATTCTTAACTGTTAATATAATTATTATGAAATACAACAGAATTAACTCTTCAACTTGAAATTTCAAGTATACTAAATCAAATAAATGGTTCTGAACGGCAAAGACAAGTGTAAATACAAGTACATGTACAGCATGATATTTGTTGCTAAAAATCTGTTCTCAGAAACATGTGATGGGAATTTGATAGGGGCAGGCAGTATTTATGACTCTGCGGCTTGCTTTAGATCATTAGCAGTGAGGTGTTAATAAACACTGACCCCAGGATAGCCTTTAGGTGGCATAACACAGTTGAAAGCTGATTTTCTGTTTCCTGGGACACTCCAACATTTATTCTCTCATTATTTCTCATAATATCCATACTGGTTTGATAAAAAGAGTTTTCCTGTATCAAGGAGTGCCAGAAGTGTAGGAAAATGACTGGAAGTCACACTCTGAGTCCATATTATGGAAAGAATTGACCAGAAAAGTGGTCTGAAACAAGGTGAAAAAAGTAGGGCAGAAAGATCAATTTGACCCTTTATTCCAAAAATCACCCAACAAAAACGCAGGGGTTTAGTGTAAAATTGAAGAGCTGATAATTCTCTCAAAACAGTAGGCAATCTGTGGATGCAGTCAGAAATACCACGTTACCAGCTCCTTTTCAAGCAATTTTGGACGCGAAAGCTGGTATTCAAATTTACCTCTAAATTCACGCCTAGCTCTGCAACCAGTGTTGTCAAACAGGAAGGAGAAGTGGGTTCAACTTAAAAATTTAATCCCATGCTTAGAGCTTACTTTTCACTTTTATAAACATCAAAATCAACCATTTACCCAAAAATGTACCCAAAACTTACTATTTGTCATTATTTCTATTTTTGACCCTGGCCAAAATCCGAATATCCCGAAAGCTAGTGTTATGTGTCACCTTAAGGAAAAATAATCCCTTGTCTAATAAGTCCAAAACCTGTTATATCAATAACAGAATCTGATAACAACTCATTTCAACAATTTTCTTGAGGCTGAAAGACCCACAACTCTTCTGGTACTGATTTAAAACCCTTCTGAAACTAGCACATTTCACCCTCAATATATGCAAAATAATGCTCGCAATCAAAAAGGGTAAAAATGGCCAGAACTGCTCCTGTTTTACTACAGGATATGGACTGGTCTTATTTTCCAATGGAGTTGTGGTCAATATTGCTGTTTTACCTTCTTTATGTGCTATACTAGCAGTCTGAAACACAAATTTTAACAATAAAGTCAGCTCTTTTGCACATACCTTGTCAATTTTTGTGTCAGATTGAGTGAAAATCCTTTATTCTAACTGTTCACAGAACTGCTACTACAATGAAAGGAGCATAAATCACCTTTGCAAATTGGCTATATAGTTTAAGGATATATTTCTAATCATTAGAAAGAATATAAGCATTGAAAACACAACCATTATAGCTATTATGAAAAATATGTGTTCAGACAAGCCTGAATTCGACTAATTTCAACGCAATAACCAATTCCATCAACAAAAACAGCTGAAAAGCCATATGATACATGGAAAACCGAATGCACATGTATGCTCAGATTTGTCGATCAAACCGGAGAAAAGTTAGCATTTGCCGCAGATTAAAGTCTTGTCAATCGCACTATTTCAACATATTTGCGGCTCTAAACTGCACATTTCAGAGACTGAAAGAAGACATTGAGCAACAATGAGTGGATTTAATGCAACAATGCCTGAAATGAAAAATATAAGCATAAATGTGATGGAATTAACTAATTTCCACAATAAAACTGCAATTTTACCCTGTCTGAATGCCAAAAAAGCTGAAAAATTGAAACATTTACTTTCCTACATTGCAGATTTTCTTTGTTATTGAATTACCTCCCTTGTTTAAACACAATTTGATCAGATCTTTAGCAGTCAAATGCAGTCTTATGTTCATTTTCTTTATAGAAGTTGATGGAAACACTCTAAAAAGGGCATTTTATGGATTAATGTTGACACAAGAAATATGTCAGTTCAGCTATAAGGTGGCATAACACAGTTGAAAGCTGATTTTCTGTTTCCTGGGACACTCCAACATTTATTCTCTCATTATTTCTCATAATATCCATACTGGTTTGATAAAAAGAGTTTTCCTGTATCAAGGAGTGCCAGAAGTGTAGGAAAATGACTGGAAGTCACACTCTGAGTCCATATTATGGAAAGAATTGACCAGAAAAGTGGTCTGAAACAAGGTGAAAAAAGTAGGGCAGAAAGATCAATTTGACCCTTTATTCCAAAAATCACCCAACAAAAACGCAGGGGTTTAGTGTAAAATTGAAGAGCTGATAATTCTCTCAAAACAGTAGGCAATCTGTGGATGCAGTCAGAAATACCACGTTACCAGCTCCTTTTCAAGCAATTTTGGACGCGAAAGCTGGTATTCAAATTTACCTCTAAATTCACGCCTAGCTCTGCAACCAGTGTTGTCAAACAGGAAGGAGAAGTGGGTTCAACTTAAAAATTTAATCCCATGCTTAGAGCTTACTTTTCACTTTTATAAACATCAAAATCAACCATTTACCCAAAAATGTACCCAAAACTTACTATTTGTCATTATTTCTATTTTTGACCCTGGCCAAAATCCGAATATCCCGAAAGCTAGTGTTATGTGTCACCTTATCAAAATGATAAGTTTGGAGGGCAAAAACTTGGGACTGTGTTAAGAGTTCGACGAATTTAGGAATGTTTGGTCTAGACCAGGGACCGTGTATAACATATATTGTCCCTGGTCTAGACCAATAATATTTTCTTATATAGATTTGTCTTAGATCATTGTATAATGGATATTCAAGTAAAAAATGAAATTCGTCTTCTAATGTGTTACATAATTTGCATTTACGGTCCGATATAGGAGTCTTAATAGGGTTTTTCCATCTCCAGTTTCAATTTCCAGTTGGTGACTTGAAAGTCTAAATTGTGTTAATGCAAATCTGTATTTCTTAAATTTTATGTCGTCTAAATATATCTTAAAATCAAAGGAGTTTATGAGAATATATGTTTTAGCTTTAGAGGTTTGACTAAGATCGGCATGCCAGTTTTGGATGAAAATATGTGTAGTCGCTTAAAAGTATCGCTTGCGGACCTGGTGATTTAATAGTAATGAGGTAGGCGGTGCTTATCTCGCTCCGCTTAAAAGGAGGAGTGTCCAACTGTTACTCTTTTTTCGGAGGAGTGTCCAATTATTTATCGTGTTATCTTCGTGTGGCCAGGCTTAATAAATAAAAACTGCATATGTCATATAAAAAGGCTCAGATAAAGAAGAAATACATTCATTCCTAATAATTACTGTTTCTGGCTTCACTGCTAGATTTAGCTTTGTTTGTCGTTGTAATAACATGAAATCTACATTTTACATGTTAACTCGTCCTGAAACCTAGAGGTCCCTAATTCAAGCAAGGACTTGCCGCATTTTTCATCTCCCTCTGATTTGAACCCGTAGGTAATTTATGATGTACAGTGCAATATTACCATAACTTTAGCATGCTGTGTTTTGAGTGTATTTTTTTGTACTTCCATGTTCTCACTTATTACATGACTTTCTCATGCAACACATGCGTTCCGTGAAATGCCCTTATTCGTTAATGAGTGCTTCCCAAAGTTTTGTTCTTTATCCGAAGCGACTGACTGTCTGTCTGTCTTTGTTTTAGTCCATCTACGTCCCTGGTTTTACCAACAATTCCCCAGTAGCTGTGAGACCGTTAGTACCATTCTTTCATGGCTTGTAGACACAGTTGGACGCTCTCTCTTTGGACGAATTATGTAAAAACAAGTCCTAACCCTTGACCACATAGACTAAATATACAGCAAACACCATTAAAGTAAGGCTAAAATATTGAACTGAATTAAAGAAAGTATAAATTTGAATAGTGGTGCAAACATTGTAGAAACAGACAAACTTGCTAATTTTTATTCATCTGTTAAGGTTAGTCAAATTGTGTCTAAAAGGGTCAAAGGTTAAAATTATAACTGTATGCAAATGTTTTTTATTATCTAGATTATAGAACAAAATCTTGACTCATGTTACAAAGCATTGTCTGAAAAGGAGGAATTTCACATTGACAGCAATTGCTCCGTTTGCAAAAATCCTTTCAATATTCGTATGTGACTAAGTAACGGAAACGGTTCAACCCTTTCCCACCGCGCTACAGTCGCTTTTTGACGCATTGGCAGCAGACGGCATTGTTGGAATACATCGTGACAAAAGAAAAAAATGCTTATCGTGACCAATTTCTTCTTTTTCCACAATGGTTTCAATTTGTTTCAGTAATCACTGTCCATATTTTCCTCTATATGTAAGTATATGTAAGGCAAAATTGCTCGTTATTATTCATCTATTGCATGTTATTCAAAATATGTTTAAAAAGGTGGAAAGAGTACAAGAATGTCTGTTGTAAAACGTTTTAATATGAAATAATGTGAAAAGAAGGAATTTCTCATTGTCAGCAATAGCTCCATTTTCCACAACATTTTCAATATTTTGTTGCTATAGTATCACGGAAAGGGTTCATCTGTCAAGTAAACGATGTAACCCTTTCCCGCTTACAGACGCTTTTAGCCGTATGTGCACTAGACGACATTCGAAAACATCGTGTCAAAAGGAGAAATTGTTTAACGTAGGCAATTTCTACTTTTACCACAATGATTTCAACTCTTTCAATAATTGTAATTTGATGTACAGTTATTTGCATATTTCTCTATATGTATTCTAAGTCGACTGTTGTAGACTCGTTTGGGGTCACAGAATGGTCAACATTATTTCACAAGACTGGCATTGGACACTCATAGAGTGTGTTCCTCTCCTCGTAGGAACTCTTTTCTGTTATTAATGCAAGCGGAATGATTTTTGTTATTCGGTCAAACCAATTAAATCATTGTAAAACAGATGGCAAACCAATCAAAACTCGACTTTCGCGGATGTATACACTTATTTGAACCATGGTTTCAGTCGTAAGTCTACTTACTTCGTTATGCAAATGTATATTTATTTCTGAAGAATCAATTAAACGTTCTCAAGTGTTTGACGCATAAAACATTGAAAATTGCGAACCATCGTGCTGGTCAAATAAGATAATTAGTATTTTTCAATCGACCTGGATTCCAACACTCAGTCTTATCAGAAATCAAGGTAATAAATCTTGATGTGCCATCTTTGTTAAAACAAGATGTTAGAATGTCAAAGTAAATAAGACCGAGCACTGCCAAGCCAAAGAAAGGAAAAATTTATTGTTCAGGCTTATCACTGATAATCCCAGATAAGCAATAAACGAGTGTTACTGTCCAATCCAATGAAGTTTAGTTTGACGCCGAGTTAATGTATTCATGAATATTAATTAGCCGCAGACCTGCAGTATTTTAAGGCTAAATGTTTAGTTTAAAATCAGTGCAAGCCAATTTGTTAATTAATCTAATTGTATCAGGAATTAATTATATCAGTTGAACATATCTGACTTATTTAAAAGAAAATTTTAAATGTAACTGTTAGCTTAACATGTATGTACATTTCGTGAGAATGTTTAACATATTTATTGTTCGATTGCATGTGTGTTAAACACGAACTAATCTTTAAATATATAACTTATATTGTGACTGTGAGGCTTTTAAAAAACCCAAATAAAATGGCAGCGGTTCCACAGACAAAGCTTTGAGCACGGTAAGATAACATGTCATTTTATATCTTCTCATTGATAAGGGCATCCAAATCTTATATTTTATTAGAACCAAATACTTCTTCTCATACTTCTACTGTAAAAAGTGCTATAAATTGTGTACTACTAAAACTGAAATGACTACTTCTTTAACTACTACTGCTACTTATACTACTACTACTCCTCCTCCTCCTCCTACTACTACTACTTCTACTACTTCTATTCCTCCTCCTACTACTACTACTACTACTACTACTACTACTACTACTACTACTTTTACTACTTCTACTCCTCCTCCTCCTCCTACTACTACTACTACTACTACTTCTACTCCTCCTCCTACTACTACTTCTTCAACGACTACTACAACTTCTACTACTACTACTTCTACTCCTCCTCCTACTACTACTACTTCTACTCCTCCTCCTATTACTACTTCTTCAACTACTACTACAACTTCTACTACTACTACTCCTCCTCCTACTACTACTACTACTTCTTATACTCCTCCTACTACTTCTTCTACTACTACTACTACTACTACCACTACTATTTCTACCACTACTTCTGGTAGTACTACTCCTCCTACTACTACTACTACCACCACTTCTACTACTACTACTACTACTACTGGTAGTACTACTACTACTACTACTACTGGTAGTACTACTACTACTACTACTACTACTGGTAGTACTACTACTACTACTACTACTACTACTACTGGTAGTACTACTACTACTACTACTACTACTACTGGTAGTACTACTACTACTACTCCTACTGGTAGTACTACTACTACTACTCCTACTACTACTACTACTACTACTACCACTACTACTACTACTACTACCACTACTACTACTACTACTACTACTACTACTACTACTACTACTAGTATTACTACTACTACTACTTCTACCACTACTTCTACTACTATTACTACTACTACTTCTACCACTACTACTATTATTACTATTACTACTACTACTACTACTACTACTACTACTACTACTACTACTACCACTACTACTACTACTACTACTACTACTACTACTACTACTACTACTACTACAACTACTACTATTACTACTACTACTACTCCTCCTCCTCCTCCTATTACTACTTCTACTACTTCTACCACTACTACTACTACTACTACCACTACTACTACTACTACTACTACTACTACTACTACCACTACTACTACTACTACTACTACTACAACTACTACTACTACTACCACTACTACTACTACCAATACTACTACTACTACTACTACTACTACTACTACTACTACTACTACTACCACTACTACTACTACTACTACTACTACTACTACTACTCCTCCTACTACTACTACTACCACTACTACTACTACTACTACTACTACTACTACTACTATTACTACTACCACTACTACTACCACTACTACTACTACCCCTACTACTCCTCCTCCTCCTACTACTACTACTACTTCTATTACTACTACTACTACTACTACTACTACTATTACTAAAACTACTACTACTACTACCACTACTACTACCACTACTAATACTACTACTACTACCCCTACTACTCCTCCTCCTCCTACTACTACTACTACTTCTATTACTACTACCCCTACTACTCCTCCTCCTCCTACTACTACTTCTATTACTACTACTACTACTTCTATTACTACTACTACTACTACTACTACTACTACTACTACTACTACTACTACTACTACTACTACTACTACTACTATTACTAAAACTACTACTACTACTACTACTACTACTCCTTCTACTACTACAACTACTGCTACTCCTACTACTCATACTCCTCCTACTACTACTACTACTACCACTACTACTACTACTACTACTACTCCTACTACTACCACTACTACTACTACTACTACTACTACTACTACTACTACTACTACTACTACTACTACTAGTATTACTACTACTACTACTTCTACCACTACTTCTACTACTATTACTACTACTACTTCTACCACTACTACTATTATTACTACTACTACTACTACTACTACTACTACTACTACTACTACCACTACTACTACTACTACTACTACTACAACTACTACTACTACTACCAGTAAACGTCAGTAAACGGACTAAGATCACGAGCAACAGATAGTGATACTGTTAACAAGTTACAAACTGACATGACGCAATTGAACTCAAATCTAGCCTCAATGAATAAAAAAGTTAATGATATACTCGTGAATACACAAGACAGTGTATTAAATATTACAGCACCGTCATACGCGGACGCCGTCCAAACAACGTGTACAGCGCCAAAAGGAACGACGAAAAAGGACGAAGAAAGAGATCAAACAACAATGATAACGGAAAATACCCTAATCGCGAGTAGTGAAGTACAAGACTGTGCCTTTAAAGTTTCAGAAACGTGTGAAATAGCTGACACCTCATATTCCGTTAATATGCATACAACATCATACAACACAGACCATATATCGAAACCAACAACAAGAGTGTCCGATAGTGGTACAATTAATTTGATAGCCACTGTTAGAGACAACGTCAAAGTCCACAGAAACTCAAATACCACAAATAGATATCTAGATAAGACACAGACTACAAGTACCCACGGAATGGGAAAGACACGAAATACAACTACGCAGAGTTTAAAACCTTGTACCCCAAAACATGCGTCAGCTGAACGATTTATAGCGGTGCGCAGAAAAAACACCAACTCATATTACCTTGGCAACATTGACCCCGATACTACCGACTCAGACATTTATGATTATATTACAACTGAAAGGAAAGTAAAGTGCACTAATATAAACATGTTCTACGGAAAAAATGGGTCTGCTGCAAAGGTTAACATATCGGCTGATTTCGCCGACCAAGTCGAGAGTGAAGGGTTTTGGCCTTCCGAGATTACATTTAGGAAATGGAAAACCAAGTCCTATTTCGACAGAAATAGTCGATATACAACACCGAACTATGGGCAACAACGAACAAACTACCCACAAAACTCACAACGAAATAGACGACGAGACAATAACTATAACAAATATGATACATACGATTATGATGACAAACACATGTCAAAAGACTCGAATGATAACACCAACAGTATATGGCGCGATGAAGATGATGACTGGAATAAAGACACTGATAGGTGGGCTAATTCCAACGCAGATATATATTAGACAAAGTGCCGTGAATATAATATACAACAATGAGAAAAGAAGTACTTATATATTATAGTATGGCTATGCTAAGTGTAATGTGTTGGAACGTCAGGGGAATTATGTCCTCGGCATATGCACTCTCGGATATATTAGATGCAAACGATATTGACCTTTGTATAGTTGCAGAACACAAGCTATTTGCCCATTCAAAGTCGTTTCTGGATAGCATTAATCATAGATATAAGTCGTATTCGGTGTGTGACAGCTCTATAGACCAATATGGCCCCGCTAAGTGTGGAAAAGGTGGCGTGGCTATTCTGTATAAAAGATCATTACAGCCATTAATCAGTGATATAGACTGCTTGGACAGTGAGCGAATCATAGGTATAGAAATCAAACTAGTCAATACCGAACGCATCTATATAATTGGAGTTTATATGCCATCTGACAGCTACGTTTCAAACTATATTGAAACAATAACAGAACTCGAAGCCGTGACACACTTGTGCTCTGAGAAAGGAAAAATCATAGTGCTTGGTGACTTTAATGCACGCCTTCAAGGAGAATCAAACTCCATTGATAAGTATTTAGGAGAAAAATCTTTATTGCTACAACAGTTCATATTACGTAATGGCCTCATATCTGCTCAGAATAATAAAAACGATTATACATATGTAAGAAATAGATCGAAAATTTATCATATTTTCATAGAAAAGTCGTTGATGAAAGATATCACAAGCTATAATGTTTTGCCTGAATCTGAAATATTTACATCAGACCACCTACCTTTAATCATATCGGTAAATGTGAAAAAGCAAGATCAGGAAAATCATGAACATCGAATCCGTATCGCATGGGACAAATGTAACGAAAATGACTTCGAAAAGTTTCAAAATACATTGTCGAATTATCTACACACACATTCCATCTCACCAAGTCATGGCCCAAATCAGACATCTGATCGCATTATATCGTCTATCCTAAGATCAGCCGATGAATGTTTACCTAAGGTTAAGTTTAATAAACATACGAAACCGTATTGGTCAAACGACCTTAAGTTAGCCCATGCCGAATCAAGACGCCTCAGGCGAGTCTGGATTAATCTAGGTCGGCCCAGAGGATCCGAACGCGAATCTTATCGAAACTACAAAGCTGCCAAAAGTAACTTTCGAAGGAAACAGCGAAGTGCCTCTAACAACTTCTTCAACAAAGCATTCGAAGAACTTGATAAAGTAGCTCAATTAGATATAAACCTTTTCTGGAAACTAGTCAGCAAGCGGAAGGGAAAAGGTTTGCGTGAATGTTCTGAAATAGTGTATAAAGATACAACTTATACGGAAGAAAATATACCAACCGGTTTCTCTGAGTATTTCAAAGACACTTTCCGATTCCTTCACACTTCTAAAAGTCGGCATAACTTTACTGACGATTTAGAAGCATTGATCAAACATAGTAAGCATGATAGATCAGTCGAAAAAAGCGCGGACTATGATTATAAGGTAATGGTTGCCCCATTTAATTGGGAAAACGTAGAGACCCTCGCAAAGGACTTAAAACGTGGGAAAAGTCCATCACATGATTACATACTTAATGAGCATATTATTCACGGCGGTAAAACACTTTATAAAAGTTTATCGGACTTATTTAATTGTGTGTTAGACCAAGAGGTTATTCCAGAAGACTGGAGAGAAAGCCTTATAGTTCCTATCTACAAAGGAAAGGGAAAGGATAAAAACAACCCTTCGAGTTATAGACCTATATCGTTAATCCCGTGTTTTTGTAAACTATTCGAAAAGCTACTCTTATGCAGAATAGAGACATTCTTACGGTCTAGAAACACTCCGTTCCCAAACGTACAACAGCAAGGTTTCCAAAAAGATCTAAGTTGCATGACAGCAGCCTTCAATCTACAAGAAACCATATACGACATATCCGAAAAGAAAAGTCGGGTGTACGTCGCCTTTCTCGATTTTAAGGCCGCGTTCGATTCTGTGTGGCATACAGGCCTTTTCTTTAAACTAACACAATTAGGACTAAAAGGTAAAATCCTAAGGATCATAATCAATTCATATGAGAAATTAATGTGCCGTATCCGTGTAAACGGCGCGACTTCATGTACTGTAAATATACAGAAAGGCGTACGGCAGGGAGGGGTAGCTTCTACATTTTTCTATCTCGTATATATGAATGAACTTTTACAACAACTAGAGGACTCGCAATATAGTTTAAACATCGGGCATACCCTCAGATGCGGCAATCCTGCATTCGCCGATGATCTTTCCCTTATTTCCCTGACTCCGAACACGCTGCAACTCCTTTTAGATATTGTCTATCGATATACCAACAGGTGGAAATTCGAAGTTAATGCGAGCAAATCTAATATAGTCGTATTTAACAAACCTAAACATGACTCGCCAATTTCTCTTATCATTGGTGATACGTATATTTTTGAAACTGATCATGCAGTACACCTTGGTATAAGACAAGACGCATCACTTAAATTAACAAATCGAATTAAAGAAAGGTGTCAAAAGGCGAAAAATGCCTTTTTTGCACTTGCCGATATAGGTATGCGGTCTGATGCTTTAAACCCAATTACATCAATTAAACTATATAATAGCATAATTGTACCTACAGCATTATACGGGTGTGAGCTTTGGAATGAGATGTCACAGGCTGACACAAATACAGTGGACAAGGTACAACACTTTATTGTAAAGTCAATACAGGGTTTCAAAACCAGAACGAGATCAGATATGTGTGAATCCATGGTCGGCATACATCGTCTATCGTCAAGAATTGATATCAGAAAGTTGATGTTTCTGCACAAACTTCTCAGTCTTAAAAACAGATCGTTGAGTAAAAATGTATTCCTCAACAGATGCTTGTCATATATGCAAAACCCATCAAAAGTAAAAAAGGGCTTCATCCCTGACATAACGAACATACTAAGTAAGTACGGTCTTCTGCACATACTACATGCATACATTTATAATTCAGCTACGTTGCCGTCTAAATATAGTTGGAAATTGGCTGTTAAAAATGTCGTTAATGCATGTGAAACACAAAATTGGAGGTCGAGGATGAGTGCCGACCCGGATTTCATAATATTTCAACAGCTACAAACTTCAATGAGCACTTGCTTACTTTATGATATGTATACCGAGTTAAGCCCAAAAGTTGTCAGAAGATTAGCCAAAGCATGGACAGCTATCCCGGGCGATACAAATCAGTATTGTAATTTGTGCTCGGAGTCCACGCCTGATGGCATTAAACATGCTCTCTGCGAATGTCCAGGATCGTTGCTTCCGAGATCACTGCTGTTACAGGATATAAGACTAAACATTAACACCGAACTCGCAGACGAATTAGGCTCCGACGCCCCGGATATATTCATGTTGAAAGTCCTGGGATCGGAACCTGATACGAACATTGATGCAGAAAACAAAGCTCTACTTTGCAAACGATGTTTAACTTATGCATACAGCTGTCTGAAAAATCTTATATAAGTTCTGTGTTCAGAAATGATATTATATGCCCATTAACGGCATAATTATATATAATAACATGTGTAAATATAGCTCCAGCACTATCCTTTCTTTTCATATTGTTTATTGTTAATATAGCAAAACTTTGTATGTTTATTTATTGATCTCCAATAGGAGGAATTAAAAGGAATAAATAAATAAATAAATAAATACTACTACTACTACCACTACTACTACTACTACTACTACTACTATTACTACTACCACTACTACTACTACCACTACTAGTACTACTACTACTACCCCTACTACTCCTCCTCCTCCTACTACTACTACTACTTCTATTACTACTACTACTACTACTACTACTACTACTACTACTACTACTACTACTACTACTACTACTATTACTAAAACTACTACTACTACTACCACTACTAATACTACTACTACTACCCCTACTACTCCTCCTCCTCCTACTACTACTACTACTTCTATTACTACTACCCCTACTACTCCTCCTCCTCCTACTACTACTACTACTTCTATTACTACTACTCCTCCTCCTCCTACTACTACTACTACTTCTATTACTACTACTACTACTACTACTACTACTACTACTACTACTACTACTACTACTACTACTACTACTACTACTATTACTAAAACTACTACTACTACTACTACTCCTTCTACTACTACAACTACTGATACTCCTACTACTCATACTCCTCCTACTACTACTACTACTACCACTACTACTACTACTACTACTACTCCTACTACTACTACTACTACTACTACTACTACTACTACTACTACTACTACTACTACTATTACTAAAACTACTACTACTACTACTACTACTCCTTCTACTACTACAACTCCTACTACTCCTACTACTCCTACTCCTACTACTACTACTACTACTACTACTACTACTACTACTACTACTACTACTACTATTACTAAAACTACTACTACTACTACTACTACTCCTTCTACTACTACAACTACTACTACTCCTACTACTCCTACTCCTACTACTACTACTACTACTACTACCACTACTACTACTACTACTACTACTACTACTACTACTCCTCTCCTCCTCCTCCTACTACTACTACTACTACTACTACTACTACTACTACTACTACTACTACTACTACTACTACTACTACTACTACTACTACTACTACTACTACTACTACTATTACTAAAACTACTACTACTACTACTCCTTCTACTAATACAACTACTACTACTCCTACTACTCCTACTCCTACTCATATTACTACTACTACTACTACTTCTACTACTACTATTACTACTGCTACTACTTTTACTACTAAAACTTTGTTACCAGCAATCTTTACTTTTCTGACGATGTTTTCAAAGTCGTCTACTGCAAGGTCATTAACATTTTATTTGGGAAAATTATCAAACCGATCCCTTTTTCAAAAGATTTCATTTAGCATTAATATATATTCTACTAAATGATACATCACATTCTGTCAAAAGTACCAAAATTCCAAATAGTTCACCGTATGCCTAAATCTATGTATTTTCCATTTTGTGATTACATATTTAATACACTTATGATCATCTACTAAATACATGAAATGAAACAATGCCGGTTATACATGAAGCTTTTTTTATCATACATAAGGTTTTGATTATATGAAACAAAATTATTACTCTACTCTATTAGATAATTTGATTATTTATTATTAAATGATTTCTACATTTGTTTATACGACCGAATAAAATGACTAATTGCACGTCCGATCACACTTTTTTGTATATATATATCTTGTATATTTGTATGATATTATGGAATATATATGTTTTGGTGACTTATAGGCCCATGGGGCCGGGTGTTAATAATAATAATTGTTAAAGAATAAATGTAAACTATAAATGCTTTGTAACACATGTCACAATAATAAACAATTTACTTACTTACTTACTTACTTATATTCACATTACTGTATCGGATGTCAAGAAGCAATAGCTTAGTCTTCAACAACAAGGGCTATCAAATCATGGGTTCGAACCCCGGCACGGTCATTCATTATTTCCGATTATTGACAAAAGTCATTCTTCATCCACGAAAGGACAATACACGTGAACTGAAATACCGTTGAAACGTCGTGATGTATCTGATATCCTGGCAACAGGAAGGCAAAAAAATCGGATTTTATATTTCTTGCGTTAATTCCAAGTGTTGTACTTCTTTAGTGTTGCCAATTCCAAATGTTGAAATCAACTTTTTACACTTATGTTGTAGCCAACCTTTCAATAGTTACTTACAATGTCCTTAACTTTATAGTGATTGATAATAAATTAACGCCGTTTTCAGCAATTGTTCAGTCAAATCGCGGCGGCCAGTTCACCTACTCCTTTTTTTCCTGGATTTCACACACATTTACTCCACGCAACAGTCTTTTCAAGCAAATGGCTGCTTATCCACTTACACCGTTTGTCCTTTGGTTGAAGACGAATAACGCTTGTCAAATTAACTTTTGTCAAATATCTAGAATGTTGTGCAAGCTGGGGTTCAAACACTAAACGCCTGTATTTACTGCCCGCGTAGTTGCCGGGACTCGGTTTATTTACTCGTATTTTTCTATGGGTTTATACGGAAGCTGATACTGGAACTAAGCTTTTATATAAATATGTATGAAATTGCTTTATTTATGATAGTAAACAGAAAACGTCCAATTTCCCCATATAGAGCTACACGATTTGTAGATTGTTTGATCCCTAGATTTCTTCTACAAAATGTTGTATGTAAAATGTCAATATCTTTTGCCTCGTGCATACCCCAAACCTATGCACTATAGCATAAAATGGATGTTACAAGTGTATCAATAAAGTGTTGAAAATCATGATGAGAACATCCTACTTTTGCCGCAATGATTTCAATCGGATTTAATAATTTGACCAATTCTTAAGGAAGCTACGAATGCTTACTGGCAAAAGATTCTAAAAATGAACAATAACATGTTAACAAAAAAGGTATATTATTTGTGAAAAAAATGACGTTGACTCGAACGACTTTTATAATAATAACTCAAACTGGGCCAGCCAGATAAAGAAAATATTGGATAATTTAGGATTCTGAGATATATGGATGTATCAATTTGAAATATACATACCGTTCGATTTAATTAAACAACGTTTAATAGACTCATATAAACAAAGTTGGTATTCAGATATAAATAATTTAAACAGATTTGAAACTTATTATAGATTCAAACATAATTTTAATTTCGAAAAATATTTAGATACTTAAACAGATAGCAAATTAAGACGGGAATTAAGTAAATTTAGACTTCACATCAACTTGCAATAGAAAAAGGCAGATATCAAAATACGCCAAGAGAACAAAGAAAATGTACATGTTGCAACCAACATGTAATTGAAAACGAATATCATTTCCTTTTAGTATACCAAGCGTATAGACAATTGAGATTAAAATATTTTAAACCTTATTTTTGCAGTTTTCCAACACTTAATACATTTGACATACTTATGACAAGTAACTCAACTGTAACTTTGTTAAACTTTTCTAAGTAGCTGCTCCATGCATCTAAACTAAGACATGACTTATTAAACCAGTAAATGTTAACTTGCAATTTGTTTAAATTATTTTTGTATTTAAATTTTAACTTCTCGGCTAATCATTATGTATGTTAAAGGTCAATTTCCATGTTGTCATTATGACGGCTTATAAATGTGTATTTTGTAATTGATGAAGGCTATAAAGGGATAAATGATAGAATAATTATTGAAAAAACGGTTAAAACCGTTGTGGCAAACTGAGGTGAAATTCTTACGATAATAGTACTGTACGGCATATTACTACATAATTCCGCATATTTTGCCTTAAATAATAGAAATAAATCCCGTATCTTCAATAGTGTTATCACATAATATATTTGGTTATTTATACGAATCATGTTTATCATTCGTGAGTTAAATTGAAGATCTCTGGATAAAAGGTTTACTCATTTTTTAAAAACACTTTTGAACTGTATGCATTTCTGCCTTTATGTTAACATAGTTTGCAATTACTACCCAAAACAGTGCATCAGGTGAGCAGCTTTTCCTCACTTATACCAGTGGTACCGTACCGACCACTTTCAGTGCTATAATTTCCCATACATTTTTATAAGAAGTAATTAAGGGGGTCTGTATAAGCTTTCGTACGTGTATGCTTCAAACTGTTTTATCAATATTTAGACATTTATACAGTTTTTTTTGTTTCAAGACTTAAAAAGTATGTCAATGCTATATATTCCGTATCTATACATCTGGATTCCAACACTATCTGTCATTTAAATATAAATTATAGTATGTATACACATCTCGATAGTAATCATGCATTGTATCTACATGTATTTAAAAATAAAAACCAGTTACAGAAATTATTTTGTAAAGTATGTCTTTAAGTCAAGTTATGACAAACTTTCTCTACCATTAGTGATAACTCATTATACATCAGTCACGTAAGACTAAATCACCCGTGAAACAGGAATCCGCCGTGGCCAGGTGGTCAGCGTCAGAGATTTGGAATCTCCAGTCATGTAAAAATGCCGATGAACAAGGCACCTTTTTCTAGCATAGTACTGAATTTTTATCCTGGAAATATGAATAAGTGAACGGCCTTCGTTATTTAACTGACGTAAAACTTAAAACCCCAATAAAACAAAACACTTGAAACGCAATGCTAAACCACACCCCTTTAACTCTGTACATGAGACTGAACGTTTATAACCTTAACCCTTTCCAAAATAAATCACACTTGCCGCGGACGATTTGTGAAACCAAATTAAACAATAAAACCAAACATATTTGACAATTTTTATACAAAAATGTGGAAACTCTCTATACATATAAGTATATGTGTTGAATAGGGTTTAACACATTGCAACACTTATGAACATATTCCCCATTTGCCGCAAAGTTTTCAAATTTCGTCTGCTGCATTCGTTTGGAAATGGGAAAGGATTGACAAACATTGTTAACAGATATTAGTTAATATCTGATGAGATGTAAGTTTAACGAAGCATAGCAAGCGAAATTAGTTTAAAATAAATTTACAATACTTTTATTTTCATAATAAATATATTACATGTAATGTATATTAATTTTTATTTTTATTTTTTTTATTTATTTTCTTTTCTTTTATAAAGTTTATTAATCTGGATTGTTTCATCAGTATTACAACTGCATCACTGGTGACAGAATCAATGAACAAGTCGTACCGATAACTTACCTAGTAAACGCCGTGATAAGCATGTAACTGAAAATTGATTATATAACGAGCTCATCTGCGACGGCGATGATGAGTCTGTCTTGAGAAAGGTTCTTGGAATGTACCCTAACACATATATTCATTGTACCCAAGATTTTTACAGGTTATGCCACTTATATGTCGCAGCTGTTTGCAGGCATGTTGGCCTGTTCGACAGATATCCTTAAATGTCAGTACCAATTACTATACATAAGAGAAGCATTTGATCGGATACCTATATCATATCCGATCAAGTGTTTACTCTTATAACCAAGAAAATAATATGCCATGTGTGAATTCGTGAAAGAGTGAATGGGTATTTGGGCGTATGAGGGGGTGATTGAATGAAGAAAGATAACATATCAGCTTGGCTGAAAGAAATATGTCTCCATTTTTTCTTTTCTTGAATTGTTATATTCATAAATTGTATGTATTTGTATGTAAAGAAATCTCCAAATACATGGGGGAAATAAAGGAAACAAACACATTTGAATAAAAATCAATAACTATGCAACCTCATAAGAAATTCAAAAGTGGTCTACTGTATAAAAGTATGTGGGAGAGTCGTCCGCTTCTAGCATGAGTGAGATATGCATTGATATTCTTGACATTATAAGTTAAATTTTAAAGACAGAAGTCATCAAAAACAGGATAAATGCGCTCTTTTAACCATTCTCATTTATAACTTTTTTACAAAATATGTTCTGCTGCGGATGCGTCACATTTCATTCGGATAATGGAAAGTGGGGGTTAATGTTTACAAATCTTACATGGTCAATGGTATTACGCTTAAATACAATAACAGTTTCTTTACGGATCAATCTTATACTAGAACACTTGCCCTTATTTCGCTGTGCTAAGATTCTTGTTTCTGTTTCGCAATTGCAATTATTTGCATAATCCTGCTCCTACTCCTATTTCGATCATCTGACCTTCCAATAAGAGGTCACTGTCTCTGGATAAAAGTTTTCCTAAATAATCCCAATAAGTTTATCCAGAAATCTAAAACTATCAAGCACAAAAACATTAATTATAGTTCGTATAAGGGTTCCAGAGACTAGTGTTAAGTTTACTTCTGGACGGCTAATCGGTTTATTTAAGCAGATAACATCTGCCCTGAGATACTGCGAGAAGGTCATACATTATTTGTAATGGCCAATTTATACTGTGAATCTAACAGTACATCCGAGATAAGACACACACACTACACCAGTGAGCCGTTTTGCCTGTAAAATCCGTAGTAACATATTTTTGCACCAATGTTATGCAAAGTAGTTGTGGAAGCTTGTGAGGCGCGATTGTTCATTCTCTAAAGGGTCCAACTAATTGAAGCTTTATAGGACTAAGTTTCTAAATTTATATATTTGAGCGAAACGTTTTATTTATCATGAATAAAGGCTGGAAAAGAGTAAGATACCGAACGACGATTAATTTAAAAAAAAAGTTAGTGTGAAATTTAGTAAATTTAATAATACGCTGAAATTTAAAACTTGTCATTCAATAAGCAGTTTCTCTATTTTCCACAATTTTCTCTACTCTATTAAATAATCAAACTTTCATTTAAAGAGATTTTCAACATTTTTGTCAAGATTTTTTTCCAAAGTTGTCTGCTCTCAATATTTTGTACGTGGGAAATGGTTAATTAAATTCAAACCTTTCCCCCAGCAGCTCGGACAACGCAAGACAAGGCGAAACTGCACAAAAAAACTTTTCCTCAAATAAACAACATTTGATGCCTTTCTACAAACTTTGTGAGAAAAGAAGTAGTTTCTCATTCAGAGCAATCCGCTTTTTCTAAATAAATTTAAATTCTATATCAATCTATTTATTTAGATGTTTTTATTTTATTTTGTCTTATATTTCTAAAGGAGGCAACATAAAACATACTTTATAAGATGACATATTATGATAGGTCATATGCAGGGATAATAAATAACCATTTCCCTGTTTCTACAACAAATGTCGGCAGACGACTTGTAAAACAATGAAGCATACCCAAAAATCTTCATTAATGAAAGTGTTATCAGTTAAATATCGAAAACATTGTGGCATAATGAGAAACAGCTTACAATGAGGAATTTATCCTTTTGTCACAATGTGTTAAACTGTTGATTGCTGTAGAGGCATCATATAGTTTCTGAATGTTGAAAAATAATACAAAGGAATGACAGGAAATTACTTTTCACAAAGAATACAGGAGTCGTATTACCACAAAACAAAGCAAAATATTAACCCTTTCCCACTTGCAGCACCTGGCACGTCTGGAGCCAAGTTTCTTCTGTCACTGTCAACACAAATCAATAATTTAGGGCCTCCGCTGTCGGTCTCCAAATATTATTATTTAGTAGGTAACTTAGTTAGTGTTTGAAATATAAAAATATGAAGCAGTACAATAAATCGAGAGCTCTAGATAAGGGGCGTTTGTCAAGTTCTAAAAGCCTTATTTGACCCTCCGACCCTATGATTTGGGTACGCAAAAGAATCGTCTCAATGTATTTTTATATGTTCGATCTTTTTTTTTCTTCTTGATGTGTTAATCTGTTCTCTTGTATAATACTATGTGTTAGGTAATCTGTTTGTATACTATTTATTGTAAGGCTCTCCAGCCGAGCCCCGGTAGCTCATCAGTCGGTAGCGACGCGGGCTGTCAATCCAGGGGTTGTGAGTTCGAATCCCATAAAGGCCACGTGATAGCCTCTTCTTTTGATTGGTTCCCGCTTGCATATACAAGAGGGGTGCAATTGATTACTGCAACCGAACTGACGTAGAGTTGTTCCAGGTATTAATCGAGCAAGGTTATAGGTTAAACACTTAATGCCCTACAATCCATAAATCATTTTATGTTGCATAAAATATCATTTATTTTTCACATTTCGTTAATGTCATTTAAAGCATAAAGTGTATCACTGTCTGATTTTATTTAAAACAAATTGACAACTTAAATAATTTAAATATCATATGTGCTGCGACGTTTAATAATAAATTTCTAATGAATTGATAAGAAATTGTCTGCACATCATCTGTCTAATCTTTGAGCATATATTTCGTTCTGTTTTATTCACCCTAACAATGCTACTTCTTATGTTTGAACGAACTGGTCATTACGAAAGACCAGGGACGTAGATATTATCTACATCCCTGGAAAGACTATGAAACATATTGTACATGTGTGTGGCGAATATACTGCACCGAATTACTTTTAGTTGAAGATATATATATTTACCAGGGAAAGGTTAACATATACCGCAGAAAATTAATTTTGAAAACATTGTTTGAGATCGATTTATAAGAATAATCCAACGTCCGATCACGGTATGTGTTTATATGTGTATGATACATGTATTAAAACATATATTCCTTGGTGACTTATAAGCCCATGAGGCCAGGTGAACTTTATCAAATGGTTATTGTTTAATTATGAATATATATTATAAGTGCTTAACGCATGTCTCAATAATAAACGATTTACTAAATTAACGCCAAATTCGGGTTTAAATAATAATCGCAAAAGGTTTATATTGGATCTGGTTAAGCGGTCTATGACACAAAGTTCTTGACGTTTTATATTTTTAAAAAAACTATAGTGCAAATTGTTTAGCCTTCCTATGAAAATATTGTTCTCATACGAGAGCTTATTGCCGGTAATTGTAATTTGAAGAATGGGTTATTATATCTCACAATTGTCATATTATTAAGCTAGTTCCAGCGTCTGTGTTTGAATTATGCATTTGTCACCATATGAAAATATCATGCACAATTGCATTCCACAAACTTAACAATCACATGCTTAAAAGTTATCATGAATGATATCACTAATGTATATGGGCCAGAGGCCTAAATATTTGAATAAAGAAATTGAATTGAATTGAATTGAATTAACAAATATCATTTTTACAGCAATTGATCACAACTAATTCAGTTGTGTTTATGGCTTCAGTTAAGCCAATGGTGTAAAGGTAATTTCATTTTTATCGTTCATATAAACAGATTTATTGAACTAAATAATTGACATTATAAGGTTGTTTTATTAATTAAAAGATATGTTTTATTAATTAAAAGATATATTTTATTAACATAATCACCAAAATTATCCAACTTGTTAATTATGAACTGTGTAATACAACGATAATATATGTTTTACATATTTCGTTAAAATGCTTTGTTCTGTGAAAGCTTCAATAGAAAAGTCGTAACAATACAAGTTTTATGACAAAAAGTTTATTGAAAGAAAGTATAGTCAAGCAGATACATATGTACATCATCATTCCTTTGTTTACATAGCTTAGAAACTTACAAAAACTCACCCTGACTTAACATCTTTAACAGAGCACTTATACGGTGATGTACCTTGTCGGTCCCTATTCACGAATTGAAATATATTTCGATCTATCATAAAAACAAACAAGTATCCTCTAATTCATTATTTACAGATGAAGAAGGGAAATACGTTGTGATCGCCCGGTGTCCGTCGTTTGTCCACACTTTACCTTGTGTACACAATAGAGGCTGTATTTTCCCACTGGATCTTTACGCAACTTAGTCAGAATGGCTGCCTTTATTAAATGTAGGACAAGTTCAAATCTGGGTCATCTGGTGTCAAAAACAAGGTCACCAGGTCAAATGATATAAAAAAGTGTGTGTATGCAAAGTGCGAGGATAAACAATCCAAACCAACAACAACAAAATAGGTTGCTAGCGATCATCAATAGGGGTCATCTACTCCCCAATCGATATTGATCTGAATATCAGAAACCAATTTTTAATAGAAGATCACCTTGACATTTGACCCTAAAACGAATACTTAGCATTTTACTGACCATTATCAGTGTATATACCAAGTTTGATGACTGTAGATCGAACCTTCAGTTATTGATCGGAAACCAATTTTTAATTAATGGCAACCGAACCCTAGGGGCTATTTCAAGACAATTTCAAGACAATTACTTGTATTTTGATAAATATGTGTAGAGAATAAGAAAGTAACAACAAATTAATATAATATAAGATATGAAATGTTAGGCACGTCATAATTTGAAAGATAAACGCATCTTGGAAATTAAATGATAGATTATTTTAGCGGTCGTAATGTTTTCAACTTGATACTTCGAAACTGTGAATTACACATTCATTATGTTTGTGTGTATTGGCCATATTTGCTTATCATTTAACAGAATCTATTTTATTTGATTTTCAGATGGATTTTAAAATTCCAAAAGTACCGAACATAACTGGAAGGTTTGGGACACACAGGAGAGGATTTGTGAAAAACTACGAGGGATGTCCAGTGACAAAACAACATGAAATAGACATTGTTAAAACAATTGGGAGAGGAAGTTTTGGAGTGGTGAAATTATGTAAAAAACAAAATTCTGAAATGCTTATACTAAAAGAAATGATTGACCATAATGAAGATCAGGAGAAACTTTTTTTGAAAGAAGCAAAAATGTTGCATGAGATACAACACCAGAATATTGTTAGGTTTGATAGTATTTTTGAGCCAATTCACGCAGATACTTTTGCATTTCTAATGGAGTATGTCTATTTTGATTTTGTATATTTTGGACAAGACGAGAAAATTTCATCCCTTAAAGATTTTTTGGTTTGTATGGATGATATAGATGCTAAGGGATTTGAACATTTTCCAGTTATCATTGCAACTGATATAACAAGAGGATTAGCGTTTCTTCACGGCAAAGATATTGTACATCGTGACCTGAAACCTGCAAACATTTTGGTTTCTAACCAACACTATACATCAAAAAATATGTCCGAAGTGTGGCATACCCGACCTATTATTGCCAAAATTACAGATTTTGGAGAGAGTAGAGCCACTATGGTACAGCCAGCCAGTCTAGTTCACACAAAAACAAGTAACATATCCAGAGGGACCCCTGTGTTCATGGCTCCGGAAATACATGTTCATGATGGGAAAAGTAAACATGGCATTGAAGACATGAAAGGCATGGATGTATGGTCACTTGCAATGATATTCTATTTGCTTACAAATCTTGACAAGAAGTACCCTTTCCAAGAAGAGATCAGTGGACTTCGAAATGCTGGTGTTAGTTGTCAAAACATTATGTCTAAGGTGTTGGAGAAACAGCCATACCCAAAACATGGAATGAAGTATTCTGAACACAGAAATATACAATGGAAACTTATTTCTAGGATATTTGATATGTGTGTTCGTTGTAACTACGATCAAAGACCAACAGCCGAGAACATATTGCTCAAGTTTGAAGGAAATGAACGGGATACAGAACGTAAGCGTGAACGGTAAGAAAACAATAAGGTTTTGCAAATAATTAAATTTGATTTAAACTAAATTTAAATCATACTTACGGGTACAAGTTCTGCACAGTTGTTATTGTTATGCCCCCTGAACAATTCTGATTACTTTATGCTCAGGACAAGCGAAAATGACGAAGGGAGATAATTCAAAATGTACCTGTGTTAAAGTTATAGTTCTAGAGCATTTGTCAGATACCTATATTCCAAGTTTGAAACTTATTTCAAACAACTTAAACCAGATCAATACAGATTGAACTACAGTTTATAAGAGTATAACCTTATAAATGTATCAGGTCATATATAAATTGACATGCTGATTCACATTTTTGTAAATTGTTCAATTTATCATTAAGTATTTAGTTTTCTGGTCGATGTACAGGCGTACAGATGGATGATGGAAAGCAATCATAATATTTCCAAAGCACCAAGAAAATATATAATTTTCTAATAATTTATATATAAATTTGTTATTCATACCAATAAACTGGCCTTGAACCTATTTGACAATGGTTAAAGGTTATCATGTGTGTAGTAAGTTGGGAACCAAAAAGTCTTAAATATGTCCTTAATTCCCTTTGTTTATTTGTTAAAATAGTTATATTTTAAAGCAAAAGTTTTTATAATCACATATAGGCCCTAATTTAAACTGTGTGTAAGCTGGTGTCACTTGTGTTTCACAGAACATGTGTAATTGTCTAGTTACAAATAGTATTCTGGTATGTACATTTAAATAATTGCAACCATCATAAGTTTCATAAAAGAAAAGAAAACATTACTTTTTGAAAAGAAATGCTTAGTTTTTAGTTCAAAATCCTGGTTTTCCCACATTTTTGCCTGCTTAGTCAAACTATTCAGTTTGTTTCAGTTTCTTCCACTTAAGATCCTGGTTCTTTTCAGGAATGTTTTTGAGGATTTCCATCATGGTATTTATGAGGAGAATACAATACCTGACCAGTCCACTGGAATGTCTGCAGAACAGTCTGAAACCCCACTTGTGTTGGTATGTATAATATAAAGCATATTTTCAATTGCACAAATGCATGTCTGTTTAGGGAATATTAACAATGAGCCAAAAGCTCAGCTAAGCTTCTGGTACTTTTACTTCAACTAAATATATGTTGACACTTGACAAAACATTCTCTCTTTCTTTTTTTAGACTAAACAGCAAACTCCAAAGCGAGCAAAGACAGAGTATTTGACGAGAAAGCCTGACCAATCCCAAAGCCAACCTGTGGTCCTACTCTCAGACAAGATCCACTTAACAATTACACCAAATATGATGAGAAAAGAAATGGAAATGTCTGCACCAAAACACTCACCTGCAAGAACTGTGAAAGAAACTAGTCAGACAGAAACTGGTGTAAGTAGAAGGCTTATTTATCACAAGCAAACAGTTAATGTTTTCTAATTTACTCAAATCTTCTCACTTTAAAAATAGTCAAGAGAGCACTCATTCAGTTAGCGAGGGATCCAAGGTTCAAGTCCCAGTCTGGCTGCACATTTAATCTCACCCTGGGACATTTGGCACCTAACGGGGTACCTGTCAGGCATGTAAAGTACATTGAGATCACTGCATCGTGAATCTATATATGCTTTGTTAAAAAGAAACAGTCGTTCAAAAGACAATATACCCATATCACAAAAGGTTATAGACATTTAAGTAGAGAAATGAAAAATAATAATTGACCCCACCCTCCCGTGACAGTTGACACCCAACATGGGTCCGTGACAGCTAACGGCACTCACAATTGTAGAATTTGAGGATGAATTTCCAATTCGTGGGGAGTTATACATGTATGTCCCAGTCAAAATCTAAGGACCATTAGGCATGACTTATTTTCACTGCCAGGGGAAGGGCCCCCATACTCTATAGTTTGGGAAATATAGCGTAATTTTGTCTCATTTAAGGAGGATGAAAAAACCTGATATAAAATAAAATTTTGGTGAAAACTGAGGCGCGTTCAACACAGCGGACAAAATAAACATTTTTACATGTATTTAACAAACATAATTTACCTACATAATATTAGTACATATATAACATCAATATCAAAGAATGATTGTAATGCTTGTACACAACATAAACCTATTGGAAATGTAATTTATCATGTGACCAAATAGAAAAGTCCTTCCATGTATACATGCTCTTGTCATGACTTGAAGATAGAGATAGGACGGCATCGGAAAATAGATAGAGACTTAACACATTGTCCATTATGCATTTCTAAAAATGTAAGGGTAGTTGAAGATGAGATACATTTCTTTTTCTACTGCTCATCGTATGAACACATACGGAAAATATATTTTTTGCCCTACTGGTTAAAGAACAGAACACACATGTCCTTTTACAATATCATCTCATCAGGAAATAAACACATTATAACCCGTATAGCCTATTTCTTGTACAATGCTTTTCAATTACGAAAAGAATTAATGAAGAATTAAAAGAAGAAAGAAAAACAGAAGTAAATGTACTTTCATATAAATATAAGTATCATACTTTTCATGTTATTCGATAGATCAGCCCAGCCCGTCCAGCACGAATGTGTATGTCTTATGTATATATATAAATAATTATATTATGTATTGTTTTCTTGCTAATGCGCAACAAACTCATTGTTGATTGTCAAATTTCAAATAAATCCTACACTTTGGATATATTAATCGCTATTTAGAATAGATCTACTAAATGATATATCTTGTACTGTCAGCTGAGGGTGCTAACTGCGATCGGATTGCACAGCAGTGAAATATGATGTTAGTTTGTATCTTCAGCACAAGTAATTTGAAAAGATTTAGAAATGTAATTGTTGTTGAAATTAAGACAATATCAATGTTAATGTCTTACAAATGTACACATTTACCAAATTTATACTTCCGATTTCGGATATATTAAATGCAATTTGGAAATGATCTGCTATATGAGACATCTGCTCTGTCAGCTGATGGCGTTTACTCAGATCAGAGTGCTTAGGCGTGAAATCTGATGTTGGTTTACATCTTCATTATAAGTATTTGTTTTGGCGAAACATCCATACTGAATATGTAAAACCCTCTTAAAATGTAATTGTTGCCTGGATCTAGTCAACATTATTGTTGATGCCACAAAATTGTACATGTGGATACCCTCACATAATCACATAATACATAACTTCGCAAAAATACTGAAATTTAGTCTAAATCATTCAAAAGTCGATGTATGTAAACACATTATGTTAAATACCACCTCTCTCTATGTATATGATAATTAATATGTATAGTATGGGCCGGAGGCCAGACATTTTGAATAAACAATTTTGAATTTTGAATTTTGAATATTGTAGAAATTGTGCAGAAAACAAATTATTGGCGTAAAAACAAATTGTCAAGCATAGCTTAAAGTCAAAATCAGTATTGGCGGTTCATAAAACTGAGGAGGACATATGGCTGCAATCCAACTTTAATCTTGTGTTTTCTAAAAATTTGACAATACATGCACTATTTCATATTTAATTAAAAAATATATGAATGTATTGTTATTCAACAGGAATTGGGCCTGAGAGAGAGATCACCGAGTGACTTCCATCAATCAAATGGTAGGTTCTATGGTTGAAAGGTTTTTCACATCATGGCCAAGTCATCAACTGTTCCATAGTAAAGAATTCATGGATCTTTACTCATTTGTATGCATTATAGCTTAGGCAGGTCATAAAGTCACTGTTGTATTTCAAATGTAAGATCAACTATGATTGTAACAGAGGTGCACACTTTTGTTGTCTTTTTAGATACTTGAGGTGATAACAAATTCATTTTTAGATTAAGAACAATAGAATAAAGTTGTCTTTATTAGTCCCCTACCGGTCAGAGACCGGTTTGGGGACTATAAGTTTGCTTGCATCTGTCCGTCAGTCCAACCGAACCTGGTCCAACCTGCACCGTACCCGTGCATTATAGGATTTCCAAGAAACTTGGCACAAACGTTCACCATGATGAGGTGGCGTGTCGCGCACAAGACCCAGGCATGTACCTCAAATGTCAATGTCACACTTAGAGGTAAAGATCAAAATGAGTAATGTTTGATATGACTACCTTGTCCGGCCTACATCTCAACCATGCATCATAGGATACCCTAAGTAACTGAGCACACATGTACACCATGATCAGATGATTTGTCAACTGAAGACCCTGGTCTGTACATTGAAGGTCAAGGACAAACATTTTAAAGATGAAAAGTTTGACAATTGATTAATATGGTATCTTAAAAATAAAAACAATGATGAGTTATTGTACTTTTGACATTTTACAACCACTTTGGTATCGCAGAAGGCCTTTAATTAACTAGGCCATTAATTAACTGCTATCAGGTCAACTCGTTGTCAGTCTGTGACAAAACCTTTGGAGCGGGCCCGACATTTTGCCTGTGGGCATCTAGTTCAAATTGCTTTAATCTATAGAATTACTAATCATGCAAAGTTTTAAATGTATTGCTGTCTATAATAAACTTATATATACAGCATTTCTTTTCATTTATCTGGTTTCAGGTTATGATCAAGGTACATTTTTATCCAAAATGTATGCAGTGCATTGCTGTTTTTGTCCAAATATGCACATACAATACACAATGTGCTGTCCTCGTCCTGTTGGGGACTTTTGTATTGATTGCAATACAACATTAACTTGTTTCTTCTGTTATATTTCAGAACATACCAATAGTAACACAGTAATAATAGAGGAGGAGTTACACATGGACACGTCTGAGAGTCAGAACACAGAAATGTACTCACTGCCATCATTGAACAGATACACAAGTGACAAAGGTATTTATATTACAAAAAAACGTACATCAGGTTTTTTCGTGTTTATCTATTTTTCGCTTTATTCGCGTGAGATCACGAAAATTCTTGAGTTTGTGTTAGCCCATTATTTCTTACTTTCATTTTGGTCAGTGGTGCCCGCTTAACTTTTACGCATAAAAGTCGATATCACTAGTTAAACAGGTCCTTTATTATTCTTATTATTCAAACAATTCTTTAACGATGAACGATTAATCGATTAACCCATTATTTGTACATAATTTTAAAAAAAATGTAAAAATATCATAATTAATACGGTTATTTACTTAAAAGCAAAGACCAAAACAGACCTGTGTGAAATATTTACCTGTTTATAAAGGTATATGCCTCTCCTTAAACTATTATTTCTATTTAATTTATACAATAATATAGAAAAAATGTGTCATGATTTATAGTTATACTATAAGATTTACACCTGCACAGCTCAGGTACACTAAACGGATGGTTTACGTTGTCAGAAAAGATCGACAAGTTACTCAACAATGCTCTTTTTAGTAAGAGACTTAGTTGTCTCATGAATTTAAGTGTCATCTGACCACAGATCTGTCATTTTAAAGCTTTCCACAAAACATCGTGTATGCAAATTACTGCCGACAACACTAACATTTTAATATGAATGTTTATGGCAACATCAAAGTTGGAATGAGAAACAAGCCTGTATATAAATATACTATCTATTATAATTTGAAAATTAAAACCTTTTTTGTTTTAGACAAAACAACCAGTTTACCAGTCCAAGAAAGAAGTCCACCTAACACAGAGGTAACATTTTGTCATTTTGTGTAATTTTTTCTTCAGGCTTTTAAATTGTATTGCTTATGACAACAGGGTCGTGATGCAGCCAAATCATGTAGGTCAAGATCATATTTGAGTTATAAAGAGTTATGCCCCTTTTTGTACTTATATTTTGTCACAAAAACTTAATGTTAGCTATAACTTTGCCATTTATTAACATGTCTTCTTCAAACTTTCAAATTATATTGCTTGCGACAACAGGGTCGTGACGCAGCCAAACTATGTAGGTCAAGGTAATATTTGACAGTTATTTTCATCGCCTGTTGTACGGCGTACGTCGTGCATTCGACCGTCGTGTGTCCATCAACATCTTCTTCTCAGTAACCAGTGGATCAATTGGGATGAAACTTCACACAAAGCACCCTCTAAATGTCGTCATCAAAATTCATTCTTTTTTCTTTTATCCATGATGAATTCAAAATGTCGCCTGTGTGTCAAAAAGAAACAACAATCAGATATAATGTATGTATAGTGAAAACTTTAAAAAATCTTCTTGACCAAACGAATAGGCCATATTGAAAATAATTTGGCCCAAATATTCCTTGCGTGGCCCTCTACCAAAATTGCTCTGATTAATCCAAACCGTTGATAAACTTGGCTCGTTTTTTTAATATGTATAAAGATTAAAAAATGTTTAAGTTCTATCAAATCACGTGAGCGAAAAAGGACCATCATGGTCCTCTTTTAGTCAGTTTACGATTATAAAAATTCTTTGCCTACTTTTTTGCTCGCTGATTTCGGTCAAAACTGACCCGGTCTTCATTAAATTTTCAAACAACCTTGTATCACAATTTGATCTTGTCACACTAAGCTATTCCGCAGACGACATAATCAAATATGTCCGCCAGGGGCCTTTAATGTTTGAACAGAAAATATAACGAAATACAGTTATTGAGATGATTATCTTTTCCAAAAAATCATCCTTGGAAAACAAAATTGAAAAATATCAAAATAATCCATGATATATTTCGAAAATGTTAGGTCTTCAAGCTCTTCAATAGAAATATTGTTAAAATAAACGAAATTCATATATATAATAAAAAAATAAAAGATAAAGATCTTATTTTCAGGATAAAATACAAATCATCATATATTTGAAATACAAACATCATACATTTGGTACAAACAAAACACACTGGTGTATGTAGTATTGGGATATCATACAAATGGCAATTGTCTTTAATTTTCTATTTTTAGGCCATTCACAATGGAGCAATATGTGTCCTAGGAGATTTCCACCAGGCCTCTCAAGACATTTTTAAGCATGCTGTATCAGGTTCTCAGTGCAGCACTATATGCCTTATCTCAGCTGTGGCCGCTGAGTCAAAACTACCCACAGAATGGACAACTGCAGACGTGAACTCAATCTTAAAAGAAGGTGACATGATACATTTACAAGTTCTTAAAGATGAAGGATGGCCTGAAAACAGAAGAGATTCCAGACTAGATATTGATGAACTGCCTCATACAGCTAAAATAACCTTCAATGGAAAAGCCATTTTTGCAAATACCTCAATATTAAACAATATATCCTGTGGAATTGGCCAAGAAATACGAAATCTGTTGATGCAATCTTTGTCAACTTATAGTAAAAGAAGCATGATACTTAGAATGCAAGATAAATGCCGAGCTATATTTGTTAACAACAACCTATCCTTCAGCATACTGGATCCGCATGCGTGTCACAAAGATGGAAGTACATATGCAGAAGGTGCAGCTTGTCTCCTGCATTTTCACACACTTGAACAGATAATCGACCATTTAGAAAACTTGATAAGCTTGCATCCTCACGAACAAGTTGATTTGGCTGTAGCTGATGTTGAGCTTTTTTCAGAGACAAATCTAGACGAATCTGTATCAGACATTGACTCATCTTTTGCAGGTAATTAAGATATTAGTTATTAACATAATAGATAAAGAATGAATGCATGATTAGGAATGATAAAACAATGTTTTGTTGTGGTAACCAAGTGTTTAACTCATCAGGTCCCAGTTTCAGAGAAAATCTTTAGTTCCTATTCAAAGTAATTAAAGTTTCTATTACTAAATTACAGCTCTACTTTTGAAAAAGGAAACTTACTTCAGTGCAGAGTAATTTAAAATTAAGTTTCATTTTAACTTTTAGACTTTAACATTCCTACAACATTAAAAGGGTTTAAGTTTGAACTGAACTATTTAAGATTATTATCAGGTTTTTGTTAAGGGGTCTACTTCTACTTTTTAGCTCACCTAAGCACGAAGCTTTTGTGATCACTCGGCGTCTCGGCGTCCGGCGTCGTCGTCTGTCCGTCTGTTAACAATTTCCTACAACTTCTTCTACTAAACCAATGGACTGATTTCAAAATAACAGAAATGTTCCTTGGGTGGTCTTCTTTCAAAGTTGTTCAAATGATTTAATTCAAAGTAGTACTTTGGTTGCTGCTGTATCAGAAAATGGGAAAATTGCCAAAGATTTAAAAATCGTCTTGTCAAAAAGTACTGGCCCGATTTGAAAATTATTTTGCACAAATGTTCATTGGGGGACCCCCTTTCAAGATTGTTCAAATATTTCCGATCCGTTGTAAAACATGGCCGCCAGGGGCTGAGTTTGTTTTCCTTATATGTGTATAGTAAAAACTTTAAAAATATTCTTGCCCCAAAGTACTGACCTGATTTAAAAAATAACTTGACACAAATGTTCCTTTGGTACCCTCTACCAAAATTGTTGACATTATTACGATCCGTTGAAAAATATGGCAACCAGGGGGCAGAGCTTGTTTTCCTTATATGTATACATATATATATATATACAGTGACAACTTAAAAAATCATCATGTACAAAAGCACTGGCATGATTTGAAAATAATTTAGCACAAACGTTTCATGGGTGACCCTCTACCTGGGTTATTTAAATTATTATGGTGGCCATGTTTTTCAACGGTGAAGGAGGAGAAGTTATTGTAGGAAAATGTGAACGGACGGACAGACAGACAGACGTCGGACGGTGAGTGATCATAATAGCTCACCCTGCACGTTGTGCTCAGGTGAGCTAAGATGGCCCTATATCGCTCACCTGATTTAATAGAACTTCAATAGTTTTCAAAGGTGTTATTTTATAAATACAAAGAAAGTAAGCAATGCCAATGAACCATATTTCAAAATAATGTCACATGAATGTTCCTTGATTGGATCTCTTTCAGTCCCATGCCTTTGATAATTGGTATGTAGCATCATTTAGTGGACATCTGCCAATTGTGTTCAAATTATAGCCCTGGGGTCAAACATGACCCCTCCCCGGGGTTCACTTGTTTTACATACACTCGTATAGGGAAAGAACATTAAAAATCATCTTGTCCAAAAGTAGAAGGCCCAGGCCTTTGATATTTGGTGTGTAGCTTCATCGAGTGGTCCTCTACAAAGGTTGTTCAAATTATAGACCTGGGGTAAAGAATTTCTCCACCTTGGGGGTCACCTGTTTTACGGTCTCGTATAGGGAATTTAAAAAATCTTCTTGTCTGAAAGTGGAATATCCAGGCTTTTGATATTTGGTATGTAACTTCATCTAGTTGACCTCTACTAAGATTGTTCAAATTATAACCCTGGGGTAAAAAATGGCCCCACTCCGTGGGTAACTTGTTTTAACATATACTCGTATAGGGAAAAATTGTTAAACAATTATTGTCTAAAGGTACAAGGCCCAGGCCTTTGATATTTGGTATGTAGCTTCATCTAATGGTCCCACCCCGGGTCACTTGTCTTAAATAAACCCGTATAGGGAAATACTTTAAAAATCTTGTGTAAATGTTGATATTTGAAATTTATCTTCATCTAGTAGACCTCTACCAATATTGGTTAAATTATAACCCTGGTGTAAAAATCAGGTGAGCGATATAGGACCATCATGGTCTACTTGTTTTCACTTTATATTGTTTCTTTCAGACACAAGAGAGCAGTTTTGTCCTGTATTTAAAAAGAAAGCTAAAGGGTTGTCTCTAAATGAGATAGTGCAGCTTTGTGCATTTTCAACAATCACGAGTGACCGATTGGGCAAATGTGTTCCACATCCAGAAAAAAATTCAGTGTTTGTAATTGATCTTCAAAAAGTTGAAGAGAAGGATTTAGCTTGTGACGACAGTGGTTCTTACAAAAGTCATTCAAGCCCAACGGTTGTTGTAAAAGTAAAAGCCACAGATAATAAAATAGAACAGATTGAGACCATATCTAGAAGAAAGGTCTCACACGACGATCCAATTCTGTCTCAAAATAATGTATTCACAGTTAAAAGAATGTATAGCGTGAGAGAAGATAGGATGGGATTAGGTAGGTCAACCAGAATTATAAGTAGAGTGTACTCTTGCCATGGATTAACAAAATATGCAGTCGTTCAATATATTGGAGCAGCAACATCATCTTTTGTTGGCCATGGCAACTCTAAGGACCGGAAAAAGCCGTATATCCGAACAAAGACATCCGTTCTCGCCCAAGAAAAACAGCTTCTTCAGCATGAGCCACCTAAGAAGGTAATAAATTTAATAGACAAAGGAAAAGGGGGCCCTATAAATATGCTGTCATCTAGTGATGGACCAAGAGACAGAAACCAACTATACAATATGAAAAGGAAGTTAATCAATAAGCATAGATCACGGAATACTGGGCCAGTTATTCAGCCAAATTTTACAAAGCTTATAGCGGAAATGGATTCTGGAAAATTTGTAAAAAATGTTGACTTTTCATTTCGGTCTAAAGAACAAAGAATACATCCAAACACATTTGCTATGACAGATAATGCAGTAACCTGGATTAAAAGATTATGTGATCCATCAAGCAGCACAAAATCTCAGTTAGGAATTGATATGACTTATAAAGTAGGACCCTTCTATAGTTTAAACTTATTTATTTTACATCGATTGCGAAACAAGCCTTGGGCTTAGATTAATCACGCTCGATCTTCTATACTACATGTCTTAGTTTTTCACATCCACATTTAGTGCACAAAAGCAACAGACTCGGCAACCCTACAATATTTGCCGGGATGATGACCAGTACAGGACGAAAGGAAACAGATTATAGATACCTGGCAAACCAAATGAAATCCTGTGGCATTACCAATCTTATCTATGGAACAGATGGGGAGTTAGCTTTAGAGATGGGTTTTGAAGCCATCTATCCAATTGAAACGTTCGAACAAGAGAATATGAATATAAAATTAAGATGTTTTAATCATGTAAAAGATGACATGCTTGCTGAACTCAAAAAGGATCCGACTACAAAAGAGTTTGCTCATGAAATAATCGACAAGATTTTAGGAAAAGAATTAAATGGTATTAGAATACCAGGACTTGTAGATGAGGAAACAGATACATATGACAGAAAATACCAAGCTTTGTCCAAGAATTGGCCATTATCTTTCAGGCATTACATAGAATCTACTAGACTTAGAGTAAGGTCTCTAAAGTCAACATTTCTAAAATCAATGGGGAAAGAGGTTAGAATTAAAGCTGGTTTGGGAAATCCTCCGCACAAATTTGATAATCAACGAGCTGAATCAATTAATAGTGTCTTAAAAGAGTCAATTGGTGGCCAATTTGTGGACCAATCTGCAGTTCATGGTTTAGTATACGATAATATTATAATACCACAGGAAAATGAAATGGTAAAGGCAATTTATGGTTGTGGTGAATATCGTTTGACAGGCGAGCTTCAGAAATACGAAATCCCTCATCATCAGTGGAAAACAATGACTGAATTTCAAAGACAAGTACATGTTTCCAAAATTTTAAATGGTAACTTAACAGATGATCGTCCCCAAACAGCCATCACAAGGAAATTGAGTATGCAGCCTCAGGATTGTGCTGATTATTTAACATCCCTGCCAACATCTAGAATTGCCCAATTATGGAACAAAGCCGAAAAAATACTTTCAGTTGACTCAATTCGGGAACTTGAAAATGGAAACTATTGCATTGCTGAAGAACAAAACGCTTATATAGTTAAGCAAGAGAAAGAAAAATATGTGTGCAACTGCCTTGATTACATAAAATTGAAAATTTGTCCTCATGTTTTAGTAGTTGCAGACCAAACAAGCTGTATCATAAATCTAATTTCAAATTACCAATACAGCCCATCAGCGGCAGTCAATAAGCATAACATAAAAGGAGCAGGTGAGAAGAAAACAAAAAAACCAAGAAGAGGTTCCCAGAATGTGAAAAGAATACCAATTGAAAAATATTCAACCATTGTTGAAAATACCAACTGTGTAACAGTAGACTTAAAGAAAAAACGCCCATTCCAGTTCTTTGAGATCTGGCACAATGATGAACAATTCAATGTACAATATATCAAGAGTACAGAACTCAAAAATAAAAAAGTCCTGAAGTGCATGTCATGCAGTAACATCATCAGTAAAAGAAATGCTCTTGCTCCTTATGACATTGTAATTACACACATGGAAAGGTACTTTTACCCTCATAGACTTGAAAATAGTGAAGTTGAAATGAGACCGACAATTTCTAAACAGACACTTAAGATATACTGTGTGAAAAGGAATTGTTTGCTGAAACGGCATCCTTATTTCTGGCAAGGTCTGCTTTGATCAAATTGATCCATCTGAATCACACAAGAAACTTTTTCAGGAGGAATTTGACTTCAATGTATAAAATGATAGTAAGTGAAGCAGTGGATGGACTCTGTACCAGTTAAAATCCAAATATTAAACATATATGTTATAACAACGTGCATACTAGTAACGGTGTAATAGGATAATGTATTAAGATGTTTTGCCATCGGTTTTGTGAGTGATGGTGAGTATTCGGGTCCGTTGTTTAGTGTCTAACTTTGTTGAGTAGAAAATAACAGCAAACTCGCTATGGGTTCAAATTGACCCAAAGTTATTTCATGTAATTGTGTTCGTAGCCACAAAATGCATTCACCCGACAAACCCATAACAGAAGAAAATGGCAGATTTGGTTAACTGCGTCTATCCAATCGTAGCAGCATTTAGCCTTCTTCTATTTAACAATGTTCATTTGATAATGTATATAAAAGTATTAGTTTGTTCCGTTCCGTTCCGCAAAATACAGTTACCTGTGTAGTTAATTGTATTGTTCGGAATGGAAAGGAACAACTACCTACAGAACTATTTCTTGTAAACATGAGCATAATAGTAACGTCTAGAGGTACGTCAAAGTTCACTTGCTATGGGTTCGAGTCCCCCAAAGAAATCCATGTGTCAAACGTTGTTTGAAGGTGAAAAGAAAAAACGGTTAAAGAGGGAAGAGGGGTCACAATTCTAAATTACAAAGGAAACGCCATGATATAACTGAAAGATTGTTGAAAGCGACGTAAAATATCAAACAAACAATCCTAACGGTTTCCCTTAATATTACATGTTTTCAAAGTCGTCTGCTGCGGTTTTGCTGTATGTGGGAAAGGGTTATGGCATGTTTAAAACATAGTGGCAAAACGAGGAATTACTCACAATGCGCAATTTCTCTTTTTGCCTCAATGCTTTCAATTCTTTAAACACATTGTTAAGCGTCACATGTGTTCACTTTTGGTCGAAAAACAATATACACCCGAGTTATACGAAAAGAGTGTTTCGCCTTTATGTTTTCAAAGTCGTCTGCTGCTGATGTGTTGTACGTGGGAAAGGGTGCACTATATTGTCGTGCATGTAAAACTATCTAGAAAGGACAGCTGTGTAATGTTTGTCTTTAAAAATATTGTGAGATAATGAAAATGGTTCATTAGTTTATAATGTGTTTTTTTTATTTAAATAAATAAAAAAAAAAGTTGATGGCTTATGCGCATTCTGCATCTCAGCTTATACACTTGAATTGAAACTAACAGTGGCGTTTTAGGTGCAGATATAAAACGTGAATTAGCGTCAGTTACTATTGCGGTGCTCGCGTGATTATATGCTGTTTTCTAATATTTTACTTAATAGTGCTGACAGAGATCAGACTGCATGGTTCGAATAAAAAAGAAAAAGAAAAAAAAGTGCAGCAAAAGATTAACTTGTACGTATATGCAGGCTAATCCTAGGTTACACTTTTCTCAAATGTTTTAAATTTCACATTCTTAAGAAATTCTGCATGTATATATTCCTTGATCATAATATTTTATGCATAAATAAAAAAATAAAAAAAATAAGTTTGTCTCATGTAATTTCCGTGTAGATATATATAGTCGATCAATAAGACTTCTGGTGACAATTAACCGTTACATTTTCTTCGACAGCACTGGGAAGGATTCACTAAAATTAGCAGAAAACATTTAGGGAAATAAAGAAATTAACTTCCTTTGGGAATTTGCGATTTTCTAGTGGTCTTATAGTGCAAACGCATCCGAAAATCGTTTATTAATACACTATTTATGTCTTAGTTTAAAAAGTTAAAAATACACCCGTCTCAATAAATCATGAGTCTAAAGCTATAGGTATACATATTTACCTGTCACATAATTACACTATAATGGTCCCCCCGATCCGCTCGACCGACCAGCTAGGGATTAAATCGAGTCGACGTATCGGGAACACACCTAACACATACCCTTGGAGAGTCCTACAACAGTGTTTCGGGTACTTGGTTACTAGTAAAGTAAAATTGGACATAAACACCCCGCCCAAAATGAGAAGTGAATGTTCTCTCTATGAATAACTATCTGGTTCAATCATAGCCTACGATAGTATGTCGACATTTAATAAAAATGTCCTTTTCACACAGCCAGATTTTGTCATTCACTTCACCCTTCTTCTAACACGCTTTGATCGATTCGATTTACTGCATTACATAAACACCTGTCCCACGTTTAACTAAATATTTGCTGGCGAACGGTTCTGATACGAAACGTTACAAACTATTATACCGTAAGCAAAGCTGTTGTAGGCAAAATAAAGAAACACATAGATATATCAACAACTGAGATACGTTACACGATAACCGACTTAAAAATCAACCCTTTCCCACATGTAAATGAATTTTGACACACATTCAGCACATGACTTTTGAAAACATTGTAGTAAAAGGGGAAAACATATTTATAGCATGTGGGAAAGGGTAAATGACAATTAATGCATTATTGCAAAGTTAGTATTCCATCAAAAATATTCTTTCGGAATGCTTTGTCGAACGGCAAGTTATTGTTTTGGTAATGAGCTTGTTTGGATAACCGTCTTTCGTAAGTTCGGTGACAAAGGTCAATGAGACAAGCGTTATTCGTCTTTCACCAAGGCTTTCGGTCTATGTGGAAAATCGGCCAGTTGCGTGGAAAGAGTGTTTTGTAGGTGAACTGGCCGCCGTAATATGACTGAATTTTTATTGAAAACGGTACAAACGGTGTTAAATCCTAATCAATCAATTCAGGGACAATATATTGTCCCTGAGTTCAATTGTAAGCTCGGAAAGGTCGTTTTCGTGTGACAAATGAACATTTTACCTAAAGCGGGATTATTAGGTTTCTTCTTGGAATACATGGGGACAATACCAATATACTGCTCACAAACGCCAACTTTTCGCGTTTCACATGCACTGGCTCATACATCCCCGTTGTGACTGGAATATTATTAAAACAGCGAAAAACCGAAATAATCAATTAATTAATATTGCTCCTGCACGTTGAACTGTCACTGTCACGTGACTGCTAAGTTAGAGAGCACTCTTTACTTCTACAAATGTGTAAAGATGTGCACAATAGGAACGTCTAGCGGTAAATCAAAGTCCACTTGCCTAATGGTTGGAATTATATATATATATATATATATATATATATATATATATATATATACAATAATCGTTTGGTTGAATTATTTGGAAAATTGATCTTCTGGACACTCGGAATACATCACGGACTCGAAATATAGGTTGACACGGTACCTTCAAGAATGTTTGTTTTGCCCAGTCCCTCGATATAAACAAACGTTCACGAATGACCACGTGTATCTGTATCCCGAGTGCAGTGGATGCGTAATACAATGTGTAATATACATTGCCTCCTTGATTTCATTACAGGAATACACATCAACGATAGAAGGTATTGAGGTATTAATTGTTAAACCTGCGGTGTCAAATGACGCTGAATTAAGACCGGGTATTGTACATTATCACGGAGGAGGCTGGGTGCTTATGTCACCTGCAGGTAAACAAGAGAGCTGTTCTATTTTGTTTGTTTGTTTTGTATGTTTTTACGCAATTTTCAATATTATTTGAGTTACATCACGGCCACAGTTCACCTTCACCGTACATTCCTGGGTAAACAAACCCAGAGCTAGACTAGGACATGTGCATTGCCGAAGAGAACTCAATCAGGAACGCTGCGAGTTGGGATCTATCCCGTGACGCCCTGTTTCAAATTCCCCATGACGTCTAGTCCAATATAATATGCCATAGAACATATTTAACTTGTAAATAAACATATTTAACCTGTAAAGAAACATACTGTTCTTGATGGTAAACACTTTTGACTTGTAAATACATATTGTTTTCATATTTGTAATGTAAACAAACATATTTAATGTGTAAATGAACATTATTGTACTTGTAAATAGATATATTTAGGTTGTAAATAGTTGAATGAACATATCGAAGACTATCATAACCGGATACCACTTGACTAACCATTTGTTTAATATATTCATGAGCGTTGTCTGATGTCTTTACTCTTTCCGACATACAACAATACTGCAGCCGACGACATCGAAAACATTTAATCAAACTCATGGAATCTCTCTATAAATTAAAGTACAATTATTAAATAAAATTGAACGCATTGTGATAAAAGGAAAAATTGCTCAACATGAGCAATTTCTCTTTTTGCAACAATGGTTTCAAAAGTCGTCTACTGCAGAGGCGTCAGAAAGCGTCTGTATACGGGAAAGGGTTTAATAAATTGGGTTCCCAATACGTACGAATGGTTTCGATCGGGGTAACAGCGTAGCTTGAGACGTGTTCTTGAATGGGGACACTAAAGCCATGCTTCTTTTATCCAACAGAAGCCTATGCGCTGGTCATCCGGGAGATGGTTCGACACACCCAGGCTGTCGTCGTATCAGTCAAGTAAGTATGTACTATACGAGAACCTTAACTCGACAGTGTTTCCTGTATTCGCTACGATGTACATGAAGGTTTTGTACGTTTGGTTCCCGGCTTGCTCTGATGTCACAAAGCTATCTTTCAGGCCCTTGGCGACTTTAGGTCCTCGTACGTTAGATATAAAGTCAATGAATGTAGCAGGCATTCTCCAGGAAAACCAACCTAGCGTTTTTTATATTAAAATTAGATGATGACCCAACTGCACATCCATGTAATTAGATCCCAATGGACATTGTTTGTTCAAAAAGCATTGGATCCTTTTGACACTGAATGGTGAACAGGGAAGAACCAGATCACACAAATATAAAACTATTTAATGTATTTCAGACAATGGAAAATGTATCAATGTGTTTTCTTTCCATACAGGTATAAAACAAAAAGGCAATTATTGTAGAGTTAATGCAGTTTTTGATTCAACTTGAAAACTTGAGTTTCTTTTTTGAATTCCGGGGGTGAGGATATTATACAATTATGGACTTTTCAGCTGTTATGCATGATGTGATATGCACTAAAAAAATCATTATTGACCGAGGCGATATATCAACATCATGTATAACAGCTGAAAAGCCCATAACTGTTTTATTGTATAGCCCTCAATTTATCATATCGTTTTAATATTGATCAAAAAAACAGAGGACCACTCAAGGAACATTTCTGTTGTATGTTGTATTTCTGTCTCATGATAACAGTACGTTTTTGACATGATAACAGTCTAAAACGCGCGTCTAAAATGTTGGTAATGCACGTGCATGACGTCATTTAAAAAAAATTACGTCACCGGAATGACCACTCGGAAGTTTACGTGGTCATTCGGAACGCGCCTCGGAAAATTCCGTAGCGTACGGATAAAGGCGAAGGATATTAATAGGCGGCTCGTGGGATTCCCCGGTCTTCCCCTGTTACTATTTATAAAACTGGTCAATATCAGAAAAAAACGGTCAATATCGCTAGTTATTGCATACTTTCATATTGTCCCGTTCACTTTGCATTGAAGAAAGTGGTCATGATTTTTCGATCATGACCGCTGTCAAGGAGTGATCATGACCGTAGATAAGGACGTGCGAACATTCTGCATAATTAACATGCTAGGGACTACTTGTGTTATGTAAACAAACATAGCTGACCTAAATATCATTGTTAAACCTCACGGGACTTTGTAATGTTAAATTCTCATATATTGATCATGGACAATTTCTTACTGTCTCATGCTAACAGTACGTTTTTGACATGAAAACAGTCTAAAACGCGCGTCTAAAATGTTGGTTATGCACGTGCATGACGTCATTTAAAAAAACATTACGTCACCGTTATAATTCAAACGGCATTTGCAGAAAAATTACTACTTATGTAAACAAACAGTTTGTTTCTAATTCGGAAGCAGATTTATCAATTCTAGATAATAAAAAAAACCTCCACAACGTAAAGCAAATAGTTTACAATATGAAAGTATGCAATAAAAAGGTTATTGACCCTGTACTGTGAAATGATCGTTAGACCTCGTTCTTTGGCGAACGTAGCCTCGCAAGCTCGGCAACGTCAACCAAAGAACTCGGTCCAACGATGATTTCACAGTACAGGGTCAATAACCTATAATATTTTTTCTAAAAAATTACTTTTTAGCCAATGAAAAGGCGTCTATTTATAGGTTATATATTAATGGGTATCATTGTCTGATTATTATAAGAAAGATGGAAAAGTTTGAGTATGTTTTAGGTTTTAGTCCTCTTAACTGTTTATAGTCAATACAATTTCAATTCCTACTACAAAATTCATATTAAACACGTTTATTATTCTGTCGTAGTGTGTTATATATGAGAAATTGATCACCAAGAAAAGTTTCTTCTTTGCGCTAAAATGTTGTCAACGTCATTCAATACTTGAAAATACTTTTATTTCTAGACATGTCCCATACTTTTGCCCTCACATTTTCACAGTCGTCTGCTGCCGATTTGTTGAATGTTGGAATGGAATTAACAGGGAAATATTTTTTAAATAATTCTTGAATGACTATGAAATTAGACGAATACACTCTTCTGACAATATGTCATGAAATACCAACTTTACAAGGGTTCCGTTTTTGGCCACATTTTTTCGGCAGCCTGTATGTAAGATCAGTTTAATAGAAGAGCCAACCTTAAGTTGTATGACAAGATACAAGTAATGGTTATATACCACATGTGGTTGGATAATAGCTTCTTGAACACTTATGTGGCCAGTGCAGTCAGACGAGACCGTACGGCAAACAGGAGTGATCTGAATCGCAACTGGCCGTGGTGATTTGTCCTACAGTAATAATCGTTTATATGGTTACTATACAATATACTTTTGTCAATCCCAAGTAGAAAATTGTTGTTCTCGTTCGGTAATCTTGTTGTCGCAACTCAGAAGAATAATGTCCTATATTATCTATATTTCATCAGTTACAGAAAGGCCCCCGAACACGTATTTCCTGCTGCCATTGAAGACTGTCTCAAAGTTACGAGATATTTCCTGAAGAACGCAGCAGATTATGGTGTTGACAAGAATAACATTGGTATAAAAGGTAGGTATCATCAGATGTTATTTAAGGTCTCTGGTCCGATTGATATTTTCGGTAGATTAGTATTCAGTGGTTACGCTTGTAATCATCATTTAACCTAAATATAGTCTTTACCTTGAAATTCTTATCTGGGTGCAGAATGAGAACTGTTTACACAACTTTTCCATTCAAATAATCTGACATTCTAGTATTTATTTCAACCTCCTTTGTAAAATAATCTCTTAAATATTGAATGCAAAGATAAAAGGATTGTTTAGCATTAATTTGCATGTTTTTGATTGAAGCATTGTATCTCTGCCCAAAACTCTCTGTGTGTACTTACTAATTCGAACACATCTCCGATTAAATGCATACAGATATAATTGAGAAACGTTCTCATAATGGAGATAATACGAGCCATTCCACGAGAAAACCAACATTATGGACGTTGCGTAATATATCAACTCGGATCAGCCTGCGCATTCCGCGTGGGCTAATCCGGACAGAAACATTCAGTCTCAGGGGAATAGAGGTATAGAGTAATGTTTCCTGAAACAGAAAATCCACAGGAGGCGAATAGTGTCTGTCCAGGTTAGCCTGCGCCGGATGCTTAGGGAGATCCGGGTTGATACTTTACGCATGTTGGTTTTCTTGCGGAACGGCTCATATATGACACATGACCCACGTCTGGCTATTGGGGTTATTATTACAACTGCGATAAGTGAAAGTTCGGGTTGTACTTGTCTTGATTGTCCGCCTGTGTATGATATAAACCAAAATGCATATTCTGCCAAACAAGTAGAAGTGTAGCAATACTAGTTATGCAACAATGTAACATTCAACGGTACTAAACCGTGGTGCCAATAAGACCGAAAATTACAAGGCGTGGCTGATATATAGTAGGCAACGTCTAAATATACATTGCCTGATAGAGACAGATTGGTTTATAATGTGATGAGCCACCAAAATAATGATCTAAGGAATTGATAATGCCATATCTGTATAGCCTTGATTGATCTGTCGAACACTAGGTCGAGCATGCGTTCTTGCCGGTGATTGATAACTCCTTATGACTAGCGTCATTCGTATTTCACCAATGGGCTCAACAGTTTTCATGGGAAGATGGTCTATTATCTTTGAAGAATGTTGTGTTGAGTAGGCGTACAAAAAAGCCAGGAAGCACGTGTTAGGTGAACTGGTCTCCATGATATGCGTTGAAAACAAAGTCAAAAATATGATGTGTGAAGTATTTCTTTAGACAGATCGTTTCATCATGATATCCTATTTAAGGTGACAGTGCCGGTGGAAATCTGGCTATGGCTGCCACACTTGCCCTCGCCAAAGAAGATGACCCGGAAGTACCAAAGGTCAAGTTTATGTCACTGGATTACCCAGCCCTCCAGAGGTTTGATTTCTATCTACCTTCTTATGTGCAATACCAGAAAGGACCGGGGTTCCGCAACAAAAAAATCATGATCCACTATTGGATTCTGTATGCATTTGGTAATCTGGATTACTCTGATCTTTTCCATAAAAACACACATCTGTCGAAGAAGGTTAGGGAATCCAAGTATGCCGAAAGAGTTAGTTCAAAGTACCTGCCTGAACGATACCAGGAAACCATTCGAGGCAAGGATTTCACGCCAAAAGAAGAAGTTCCGTCGGAATTACGGGAAAAGATAGAAAAGGTGGTATTAAATCCGCTGTTTTCACCATTAATGGCGTCCGACGAGGAGTTGGCAAAATTACCTAAAACTTACATTATGAATGCCGAATTCGACGTGCTGCGTGACGATGGATTTATCGCTGCTGAAAGGTTGAGGCGAGTAGGAGTCGAAGTCGAACATTCGTTTTACCCAGCGGAACAACATGGACTTCTGAATATTATCGATGTTGACAAAAGTTTAATTCGAGAATATATCACCTTTGGGAAATTCTTTAATGCCACAGTTAACTCATAAGCTATAAAAAACTCAATAGGCTATACCGTGCAAAACAATTGACAATATAATAAATGGAAGTGATAGTGTTCTGACAGAACTTTGTAAACGAGTGTAGGCCTGTATATGTAAGAATATATGATTACCCTCCATGATATCCGTGTATCCGCCATTATACAACTTTCAAACAAAAAAACACTTTAAAAAAGATAATGATTCAGTATAATTGTTTAAAATAGTAAAATATTACTTTATTTGACAGTTTGTTGGGCATCACGACTGGAAGTCGTACATGCCACCGATTGCCTATGATACGTCAAGATCGTCACAATTTGCTATTCTAACAAAATCCTTTCTAACAAGTGACCAACGTAAGGCGAACAGAATGGGTCTTATCGCATCTTCAAAAAATGGAGACAAGTAGTCAGCCTGTAAATACGTACAGTCTCGCCATCACTTGAAATCACAGCCTGTCTCGATTCTGATAAGTCATAGACATACATTGCTACAACTACAACAGAATTAGAACATACGCCCCATCGACTTCACTCATATAATCCTTTATATGACGCCAAACGAATGTGCAAAAATATCTGTTTGTGCACACCGGCGTCGTTCATTGTGCTACAGATTATAACTGAAGTTCCCGGATTAAAGGATTTGGGATATGAGCTGCGGCACACGAAAACCAACCTTCAGGAACTTTGAAATTAATTTTTACTTACGATCAAATTGCATTCTGTGTTATTGATTGCTGTTCATTATCGTTCTTCTGAAACTTCCAAGACGATTGTACCACTATATGGCGAATGGGAAAGATTCTGTTCAGACTGCGCAGGCTGATCTGGTCCTTCGCTGATGGCAAAGTGTCGAAGGTTGTTTTCGTATGACATGTTTAACATAACATATATGTCTGTCCATTACACACCCTTGTGTTCACATAATCAATGATATGTATTTGACTGGATTAGGAAGCCGTGCCCTTTACAAACGCAGTTTGACGCATCTGCATTTGTTAAGAAGGAGTTTTACGCCGTTTTCAACATTGTTTCAGTTATATCACGGTGACAGTTCAATTATTCATGATCCCTGGGTAAACAGACCAGTACTAGGCTAGGAAATGTGCCTTGCACAAGAGAACTCCATCATGAACACAGCGCCGTAACTTGGGGTCGAAACCGGGACGCCCGGTTCCAAATTCCCAACACTAACCACTGGGCCACGGCGGATTCCTTGACGCATATGCAGCATATGATTAATTCAAACATTGTAGCAAATAATGAAATTTCTCAGATCTTGGACATCCAACAAATATTGAAGAAACTTTTTCGAAAGTAAAAATTTCGGAAAATCTCTTTGAATGAAAGAATAATTATTTACCCAGCTTAAAATATTGTGACAAAAGGCGTTTGCTGGTGATGCGTCAAATTGCGTCTGGACGTAGGAAAAGGTAAACAGGGAAAAAGTCAATCTTTGACTGCTGCAACGAAATGATTTACGAAACACAAAACAGACTTTTAAAGTTCTATCCTTGATTTAATAGTACAGAAAATATCTCTTTTCATTACATGTATATATATATACAATAACAGAATAAATGGTGTTCAATGTTAGTACACTTCAATATTAGTACCCGATTGAAGAAAATAAGTGATTTCATTCATCTATCATAATAAGATTCACTGTTGAAAACACAGTAACACGGAATCATGAACAATGGCTGTGTACAGACTATCTTAATTTGGTAGGTTGTTAAAAGATGTTTTTATGTCGTTTTCAACAACATTTAAGTCATATCACATAGTTTCCTAGATCAATCACCAGTACTTCTGTATGGAAATCCTGACACGATGGATAATGCGTAATGCTATCCCTAAAGAACTGAATGAAAAGAATGGAAATATGCTACTATCTTATTGGCATTTTTAAATATAATGCAGCCGATTATTGTATTCATATTAGGTATAATAAGCACAATGCAAAAGATTAATCATGTAATTGCAATAAGTATTTATTATAAGGAATAACAAGCATTATGCAATGGATGAATGTTGTAAATATTATAAGGAATTATAAACCATATACAAGGGAATACATTGTGTATTCATATTATAACTAATAAGCTAATGGATTAATATTGTAAATGTTACAAGGAATAATAATCTAATGGATTAATATTGTAAATGTTACAAGGAATAATAAGCTTATGGATTAATATTGTAAATTTTACAAGGAATAATAAGCTTATGGATTAATATTGTAAATGTTACAAAGAATAATAAGCTTATGGATTAATATTGTAAATTTTACAAGGAAAAATAAGCTTATGGACTAACATTGTAAATGTTACAAGTGATACTAAGCCTATTGATTTATATTGTAAATGTTACAATGAATGTTAAGCTAATGGATTTGTATTGTAAATGTTACAAGGAATAATAATCTAATGGATTTATATTGTAAATTTTACAAGGAAAAATAAGCTTATGGATTTATATTGTAAGTGTGATAAGGGATAATAAGCTAATGAATTAATATTGTAAATGTTACAAGGAATGAAAAGCTAATGGATTCATCTAATGGATTTATATTGTAAGTTTTACAAGAAAAAATAAGCTTATGGATTTATATTGTTAATGTGATAAGGGATAATAAGCTAATGAATTAAAATTGTAAATGTTACAAGAAATAAAAGGCTAATGGATTTATATTATAAATGTTACAAGAATAAAAAAATATTGTATTAATATTGTAAATGATACAAGCAATAAAAAGCTAATGAATAAATATTGTAAATGTTACAAGGAATAAAAAGCTAATGGATTAATATTGTAAATGTAAGGTAATGGATTAATATTAAAAATGATAAGCTTATGGATTTATATTGTAATTCTCAAGTCAAACTATGCATTGGTCAATGGAGTAATTTTGTAATATTAAGGAATAATAACCCAGAATCAAATGGATTAATGTTGTATTCTTAATTGAGCCGCGCTCTGCGAGACCCAATCCTGAGGCATTGTAGACCTAGATCAGCCAGCACATCCAGACAGTGAGATCTGGCTCTGCACTGTTTGTTTATTAATCATGGAATCTTTCAAAATGTCTGTAAAGCAGTATCCATTTGGATTCGTAACATGTGTGATACTTATGTTTAGGTTTGATTTATCAAAGCACCCCTCAATTATAGAATAATGAGCATCAGTCAATATATTAAACAGGTACATGTACTTATAATTATGAAATAATAAGCTTCAACCTAATGGATACACCTTGTATATTCATATAGGGCATAATAAGCATCAGCTTATGTTTTAACCATGCAATTGTGATTAGAAATAATCAATCAAAATAAAACTGATTTGTCCTAAAGAATCATAAGATAAATCTTGTAATAGTTAAGAGGAATAATAAGTCACAATAAAATGGATCCATCTTGTTTTCAAAATACGGAATAAAAAGCTTCACTCAAAGGTATTAACCCTTTCCCACATGTAACAAATCTGCAGCAGACCACTTTGAAACATACCCTTAACCCTTTCCCTCATACGACAATCTCTATATTTGAATGGATAACCTTTGACTAAAAGTGGAAAACATTGTGGAAAAAGGAGAATTGCTCATTTTGAGCAATTTCTTCTTTTGTCACTATGTTTAAAAAAAGTTGTATCCTGCAGAGGCGTCATAAAGCGTCTATATGAGGGAAAGGGTTAAAGATATGCTAATTCCTATAAAAGGAAAGTATATTTATTGAATAGAGTTGAAAACATTGTGACAAATAGAGTCATTGGTCATTACGTGCAATTTCTCCATTTGCCACAATGTTTTTAAAAGTTTTCTGCTGCAGAAGTGGCAGAAATCATCTGTATGTGAGAAAGCGTTAAACTTCAGTAATCAGACATGTCTGTTAAAAAATTCTGCCGCTTTAGCATAAAGCAAGTCAACAGATGGGTCTTTTGTCACCTCTATGAAAGGGAGACAACCATGTTCCTCACTTGACAAATGTGTATGTTCCACATGTACTCCGGCATTTCTTAGTCTTTCTATTGCCATGTAACCCTCATCGCGAAGAACATCTACTTCTACAGTCAAGATAAATGTAGGGGGGAGATGACTCAAAGCCTCATCAGAGGCCATTAAAGGGGCTAATTTTGGATTAATAACAAGCCTAGATATGTCCCTCTGATCTCCCTTTGGTAGGAGCTGTTCACGATTTTGAGAGCGACCTCCCTTTTGTTTCGTTTTGTGGATTTCGTCTGGTAGAAATGAAACATTTATTCTATTGGAATATTGAGTCTGGATTTCCTGCGATATGTGGGAGTTATTGTTAAAGAACTCATAATATTTTCTGTGACCAAACATGTAGTCCAGCCAATGTTCTATCATCATCTTCTTGGTTAAAAACCCTGGGCCATGTCCATACTGATTGTAGCTTGGTAGATCAAAATACAGGGCCTGTAGTGCTGGATAAATCAAGGTCATAACCTTCACCTTTGGTGTGTCAATAACATCCTTCAAGGAAAGAGCTGTTGCCATGGCAAGATTCCCACCAGCGCTATCACCTGTTGAAAAGATTTTAATATACTCATTGGCTCAAATGATGATTTAATAATTTACCTGATATGACATTTAACCTTTTCCTACATACACCAAATCTACACAACTAGTTGAAAATGTCAAAAATCTCTTTAATGAAGGTGTAATTTGTTAAGTTCATTGTGGCAAAAGGAGGAATTGGCATTATGAGCAATTTCTCCTTTTGCCACAATGTGTTCAATAGCCATCTGCTGCAAGTGTATCAAAATATGTCTGTACGTGGGAAATGATTAAAGAGGTGTTTGTAATGGGAACCATCTGAAGAAAATTTATTATTACAGAAACATTCTGTAAGTGTATTTCTTTTAATAAATTGTTGAAAACATTGAGGGAAAAGTAAAAGACGCTTTTGAGAAAGTTCTCCTCTTGCAACAATGCTATACAACACCTCTTTTGTTCTGTAATGTTTTCTTAAGCCTTACCCACATACATACGCTTTCTGACACTTCTGATCACAGATAACTTTTGAAATTTTTTATGTCATAAGGAATGAATGAATGTATATTGTTTTATGGCGCATCGACAGCTAAGGTCATTTAGCGCGCAATTAAATTTAATTATTCATGATCCCTGGGTAAACAAACCAGTACTAGGCTAGAAAATGTGCCTTGCCCAAGGGCACTCCACCATGACCGTAGTGCCGCGACTGGGTATCGAACCCGGGACACCCGGTTTCGAAATCCCCGACGCTAACCACTCGACCACAGCGGATTCCTTATATGTCATAAGGAGAAATTGCTCATAATGAGAATATATTCCTTTTGCCTCAACGTTTTCAACTATCTTCAATCATTTTGCTTTCATTTAACAATTTCCCACATACTACAATTCTGCAGCAGACGACTTTGAAAACATATTGGCAAAAATGTGAAACATTTCCATAAATGAGAGTTTAAACATTAAATAGAGTTGAAAACATTGTGGCAAAATATGAAATAGCTCATCATGAGCAATTTCTCCTTTTGCAACAACGTTTTCAAAAGTTGTCTGCTGCAAATGCATTGGAATGTGTCTGCAAGTGGGAAAGGGTTAAAGAGATATGCAAGTAACAATGGGACCAGAACACATGGAAAGCATTATAACTTTTAAAATCATCTAACAGAATTCATAGAACTGGAACTACTGACTGCTGGTAGCTAGGCTGCATTGATCCTAGCAAGAAAATAGCTAGTTTTATAATGAACTGATTCTGAATTTGTGAAGTTTCAAAGTGCACTAGTTTGGCAATTAGGGTAATGAATGCTATTTTTAACCATGGTTCAATTTAGTTTGAAGAGGATGTGGTAAATCAAGTGAGATGGTTAAAAATTGTAAGTTTTTCTAATAGTTATCTCCCTTGAGTATACATTAGGATTTTACAATCCCTCAGGTTAGACCATCCCTAATTACTGAACTGACTCAGTGCCTTTTTATCTAGTAATATAAGGTAAATAATCCTACCATAGAGACCCAGTCTATTTTTGTCAATACCATATTGTTCTCCATTCCTGAGTAAATATGTTGTCACTTTAACACAGTCTTCTAAAGCTGCTGGGAAAGTATGTTCAGGTGCTCTTCTGTAACTACGAATATAAAATACTGTATTATTTTCCCTCAAACAACAATTCTGCAGCAGACGGCTTTGAACGTATTTTGTCAAAACATAGAAAATCTAAATAATTGAATGGATAATCTATGACAAAAAGTGGAAAACATTGTGGCAAAAGGAGTAATTGCACATTTTGTGCAATTTCTTCTTTTGTCTCTATGTTTTCAAAAAGCCATCTGCTGCAGAGGCATCAGAAAGCATCTATATGAGGGAAAGGGTTAATGATATACTGTTAGTCATTCGTTTGAAGCTTCTGTAGAAAAAAAAACAAGTAACATATTATGTAGAACTGTTTTCAAAAATTGCCTGCAACCAAGGTGTTAAATTAACATCTTATGTAAAATTCAAAACATATAAGGAGAAGAATAGTCTGATCCATTAAGGTTAAAATTCTAGACATTTTTGCTTAAAATGTGTAATGTATATTCAGTTTTCTTTTCTGTTAAATGTTCAATAAAGTTTTTTTGTGTTATTGTAAACAAGAAGCCCATGAGGGCCTATGATCTACTGGTATGGTTCTTTGGTGATTTTTAATCTAGAGCATGTATGTATGATGAAGATCAGATAGTAAATGGAGGCTCTATTGTGTTCACAAGCTGTATTATAGCAATTCTGACAATTTCAAGGGCCATAATCCAATCTTGCATGGGCTGATCTGACTGGTTTGAAAAAGGAACCGAGCTCTCATCAATATTTAACTCCTACCTAAGTTTGGTGAAGATCAGATAGTAAATGGAGGCTCTATTGTGTTCACAAGCTGTATTATAGCAATTCTGACAATTTCAAGGGCCATAATACAGTCTTGCATGGGCGGATCTGGCTTGTTAGCAAAAGGAACCGAGCTCTCATCAATATTTAACTCCTACCTAAGTTTGGTGAAGATCAGATAGTAAATGGAGGCTCTATTGTGTTCACAAGCTGTATTATAGAAATTATGACAATTTCAAGGGTCATAATACAGTCATGCAAGGGCACATCTTGCTGGTTTTTGAAAGGAACAAGCTCTCATCAATATTTAACTACTATCTGAGTTTGGTGAAGATCAGATAGTAAATTGAGCCTCTATTGTGTTCACAAGCTCAATAATAGCAATTTTGACCATTTCAAGGGCCATAACCCAGTCTTGCATGTTTACAATAGGAACCGAGCTCTCATGGATATCTAACTACTGTATAAGTTTGATTGAGATACAATCAAAACTGAAGACTTTATCGCGTTCACAAGCAATTGTTTACGTACGCTCGCATGCACGCACGGACGACTGACACAACGCCAGTAGAGCTTATAACATTGATTCTAGAATGAAAATGCCTTGAACATTAATTTTGCCACTTGTCCCGTTTAAGATCATACGTTCCTACAACCTGGTCAGTGTTTGAGTCTTCCCTTTTCTGATTTTATTTTGGTCCCAAAAAGCCAAAACCTTTCCACAGATGCAGAGACAATTTTTGCAAATGCTGCAGAAATATCAAACCTTTCACAGATGCCAAAAAAATGTCCATCACTCTTCAACAGACCACTTTTGCAAATATATAAACAGACAAAGATAACAATTTTCTCATTACAAGAGAAATTCCTTCCTATCAAGTAAGATTTTCATTGATTGAAATTTATTGAATGTTTTCAAAATTATTTCAGTTATAAAAAGGCCGGCAGTTTATCTAATGTGAGTTTCCTGGCTCTCTCACATCTGTTCTCCACACAACATTGTTCCCAGGTAAAGTAACAAAACAGACAAATATCGTACATAATTATGGTAAAATGGTTAAATTACTCACATGTATCTGTTCTCCATATAACAATCTTCCTAGGTAAAGTAACACAATTGACAAAATTCTAAATCCTACATAAATCTGGTAAAATGGTAAAATTACTCACTTGACAGACACCAGGATGCTTTGTGTTTCTTCGACAACTTTGTGGATTTCTGGTAAATAAAATTCTGCAAACAAAATCATAATAAAATGTATAGCCATTAAATACATAATTTACCCTTAAGCCATTGTACATCAGTTTTGACGACATTTTAAATTTTGTGGTACCAGAAAAAATTGCTCAAAACATGTAATTTCTTCTTTAAGCACACATGTGTTCTGGTCTGTATAATTATGTTTCATAATTATTCCAATAATTTCACAGATACAATATTTATTTCACTCAGATGTTTTTAACACACATAATACTGATTATGGTTAACCCTTTCCAATATGCAGATAGTTGCCTTTTGATACAAATGTTGCAGACATCTTTTGGAGAAATGCCTTCTTCCACAATAATTTCTTCTTCTTTTCAATCATTACACATTGACATATAGAGATTTTCCATATTTTAACCAGACATTTTACATTCTACTGAAGATTTTATATAATTATAAGGGAAAAGGTTAATAGATACAAGGAATGCATAATTCAAAGAACGTCTATTAACCCTTTCCCTCATACGACAATTCTGCAGCAGATGACTTTGAACGTATTTTGTTAAACAAGAGGGCCATGATGGCCCTGGATCGCTCACCTTAATTATACAATGTACTGTAATGCAAAACACATCAAGACAATTATTCTGAATGCAACCTCCAGTGTTAACAAGATTTTCCTTCATTTGGCCTAGTGATCTATATTTTTTTTCCTGATATGACCCATATTCCAAAATGGACTAGATATCATCAAGACAACATTCTGACAAATTTTCAACTTGCTCAAAGTAAAAATGCGGCCTCCGGAGTTTGAACAATATTTTCCTTTATTGACCTTGTTTCTGACCTTGTTTCTGACCCCATATGACCCATATAATTCAGACAAACATTCTGACCAAATTTCAAGGTGCTGAGGCAAAAAATGCAGCATTCAAAGTGTTAACAAGATTTTGCTTCAATTAGGCCTAGTGACCCAGTTTTTAACATGACCCATATTCGAACTTGGCCTAGATATCATTTAGACAAACATTCCGACCAAATTTCAAGCTGCTTAAGCAAAAAAAGGGTCATCCAAAGTGTTAACAAGATTTTCCTTCAGTTTGGCCTAGTGACCTAGTTTTTGACCCGGCATGACCCATATTCGAACTTGGCTGTAGCAAACCATGCGGCTTCTACAGAGTTAACAAGACCCATATTTAAACTTGACCTACATATATTCAAGACAAACATTCTGATAAAGTTTCAACACGCTCAAGTTGAAAATGTGGCCTCTAGAGTGTTAACAAGATTTTCCTTCAATTTGGCCTAGTGACCGTATTCGAACTTGACCTAGATATTTTAAAGACAAACATTCTGACAAAATTTCAAACTGCTGAAGCAAAAATTGCGGCCTCTGGAGTGTTAACAAGATTTTTCTTCAATTTGACCTAGTGACCTACTTTTTGACCCGACATGACCCATGTTCGAACTTGACCTACATATCATCAAGACAAACATTCTGATAAAGTTTCAACATGCTCAACATGCTCAAGTTGAAAATGTGGCCTCCAGAGTGTTAACAAGATTTCCCTTCAATTTGACCTAGTGACCTAGTTTTTGACCTCATATGGCCCAGTTTCGAACTTGTCCAAGATTTAATGGAGATGAATGTTCTGATAAACTTTCATGAAGATTGGATGCAAAATGTAGCCTGTAGAGTGTTAACAAGCTCAAATGTTGATGACGCCGGACGGACGACAGACGCCGGACGGACGCCGGACAAAATGTGATCACAATAGCTCACCTTGCACTTCGTGCATAGGTGAGCTAAAAATAGAAAATCTCTATAATTGAATGGATAACCTATGACTAAAAGTGGAAAACATAGTGGCAAAAGGAGAAATTGCTCGTTTTGAGCAATTTCTTCTTTTGTCACTATGTTTTCAAAAAGCCGTCTGCTGCAGAGGCGTCAGAAAGCGTTTATATGAGGGAAAGGGTGAACTTGTCATCAAAAGATGTACAGTTGCATTTGAGGCATCTGATGATCTGGTGACTTGTTGACATTCTGCTAAACCCTTTTCCACATACAACAAATCTACAGCAGACGACTTCGAAAACATTTTATTAAAAGTATTGAAACTCTCTTAAAATGAATGTAGAACCAAGGAAGTAGATACGAGGGATAAACAACTCCACCTGTACACCTGTTATCTGGTTAAAATATCACTTGGAGAAATAAAATTGTCCAAATTTTCACATTTTGTAACAAATAAAACTTTGAAGTCACATTTGGCACATAAACAAAACATACATATTATGAAAGCTTAAAATTTCAACTAAAGTTAGAAATACATTGAACAACTGGAATCTCTTTGTATTTTGAGAAGAACGATTGGTTTAAAAGACACCATTTCTTTATTGTGATTTCTGAATTTTATTAATTTTGTTCCAAAAATTAATAAGGATAAAAATATCATCAAAACGTGTAGGGTATTAAAATATGTTTATCTATTGCAATAGAAGAACGTTAAACTTCCATAGAAAATATCTTTGTTATTTTCATATCTTCAATTGTTTGAGTTTTACTTGCTACAAATGTTGGGACGGGTGATATTTTGTTGTACAACTTGGTTACGTATCCCTCTTATCTACGTCCTTGGTAGAACATATGAATAAATACATGCAGTGTCTGTATATAGAAAAGTTTTACAAGCCATACCTGGGTGGTAAAGAACCCATCCTCCTCCATGGAAATGTACTATAGCCGGATGTAACTCATCATCTTTCAACCCTGACGGCTTCAAGATCAACACTTCCACACCATCTATCCTGGTCTTGTATCTCTGTAATGAAAAAAGTAACCCTTTCCCACATACAACATAATCTGCAGCAGACAACTTTTAAACATATTTTGTCAAAATATTGAAAATCTCTATAATTAAATGGATAACCTATGACTAAAAGTGGAAAACATTGTGGCAAAAGGAGAAATTGCTTCTTTTGTCACTATGTTTTCAAAAAATCGTCTGCTGCACTGTTCACCATCGAAAAAAAAATAGTCTGATCATGTTCTGCACTGTTCACCATCGAGTCACAGGCTACATGTATCTAACTCTATTCCCAAAACGAAATATATTATCACACAAACATTTGCTGCTTTCCCCAAAACAGATGCATTTTGATACATCTGAAGCAAACAAATTTGGATTACAATGTGACAAGAGGAACAATTGTGAGCAAATTTCTCCTTTCCCCCCACAATGTTTTCAACTCGATTCAATAATTAAACTTCAATCATAGAGATTTTTTATATTTTTGCCAAGATATTTTGATAGTTGTCTGCTGCAGATTTTGATGTATGTGGGAAAAAGTTAAGGAATGGAGCTAGAACAGTGTAGGAATATGTTTGTTGATCCAGATCTAATCTGGTCCAAAAGATCTTTAACCCTTTCCCTCATACAACAATTCTGCAGCAGACGACTTTGAACATATTTTGTCAAAACATAAAAAATCTCTATAATTGAATGGATAACCTATGACAAAAAGTGGAAAACATTGTGGCAAAAGGAGAAATTGCACGTTTTGTGCAATTTCTTCTTTTGTCACTATGTTTTTAAAAAGCCATCTGCTGCAGAGGCATCAGAAAGCGTCTATATGAGGGAAAGGGTTAAGGCTAATGTTCATTCAGCACTTTACTTCCAAAGACAGTTTGTTCTCTTTTGAGGACTAATTATTTAACATTTTCCCACAAACAACAAATATGCAGCAGACAACTTCGAAAGCATCTGGGCAAAAATTTAGAAAATGTCTCCAACTCTTTCCCACATTTCTGATGCCTCTGCAGCAGACGACTTTTAAAAACACTGTGACAAAAGAAGAAATTGCTCAAGACGAGCAATTTCTTCTTCTGCCCCAATGTTTTCAACTCTTTTCAGTAATTATACCTACAAATATAGAGCTTCTCTGTGTGTTTGCCTTCATACTTTCAAAGTCGTCTGCTGCAGAATTGTTGTATGTGGGAAAGGGTTAAACCAAAGTCTTATCATTACATAAAGAGCATGATTATGAGCAATTTTTCCATTAGCCACAATGTTTTCAAAAGATGTCTACTGCAAATGCGTCTGTATGTAGGAAAGGGTTTACAGTTGCTCTTTATTCTGTGCTGAATTATTTCATTCCAGTGTATGATTGGCCAGAAGCAGGTTTATTCCAGCAATTGACCAATCAGAAGTCTTTTGATATGCACAGAGAAAGCCTTACCTCAATATTACTATAGGACTTATAGAACAGAGTCAGAATCTCTGAGAACCCTCTTCTTACTTGTACTCCACTTAAACCACACACATCTGCTGTATCTGCCTAAAATTTAAAACAAAATATCTCATTTTCTTACAGGACAAAACACTTCATTATTGATTAATAAAACCCTTTCCCACTTGCAAACACATTCAACACATCTGCAGGATTCGAATTTTGAAAACATTGAGATAAAAGAATAAATTGCTCATCATGACCAATTATATTCAACCCTACTTTATAAGTGTGTTCACATTGTTTTCAAAGTCGCCTGCTTGCATACTTGTTGTAAGAGGAAAGGGTTAACAGTTGGCTTTCAACAGTTTATGGGTTTATAGGGGTTTTACACCGTTTTCAAAATTATTTCAGTTATATCTAGGCGACAGTTCACTTATTCATGATCCCTGGGTAAACAAACCAGTACTAGGCTAGGAAATGTGTCTTGCCCATGGGCACTCTACCATGACCGTCATGTCGCGACTGGGAATCGAACCCAGGATGCCCGGTTTCAAATCCCCAACGCTATCCACTCGACCAGGGCGGATTCCTGGCTTTCAACAGCTGGTAAATAATGAAGTAAAAATTCGACACAAAGTCATATATATATATAGTAACTATAGCTATAACAATGTCCTATAATGCAGGCTGACCCTACAAGAGTATTCTTCTGTCTTTCACTGACATCTTATCATTTCAAACTCATGAAACTATTTGTCTCTCTCTCGCTCTCTATCTCTCTCTCTCTCTCTCTCTCCTATATATTTATGGTAATATAAAACTGCAATTAAACATATTTATTTCAAATCAATTGTTCACTATGATGTTCTTAATATCATGTTGTTCTTGTTCAATTTACGGGGAGAGCCGTAATTAAGTTTGAGAACTTGTGGCTCGACCCTTTTGCTTTATATGTAATCTCTAATGTTGTTATACCATGTGATTTATTTGACAATAAAATATGTTTAAACTATATATATATAAGATATATCTTATTTTGAGCTATTTACCGTATGTCACTATATTTTCATAATATTAAGTATTAGACTTTTCTAAATTATAAATGGTTGGAAAAAGAAGGTAAAATCTGGACAAATGAAAATATATTTGGTTCGCATCATAAACAAAATCAGAAAAACAGAAATTGAACAACATTACAATTTCCATCAATATTTTCATCAGTAAACTACAGAGAAAATTTTATTGAAAAAAACACCTGGTTAAGGATAAAAATACCTAGTGGACTAAATATGGCAGAAACATCATTAAATAAATCTCAAAGATAATGGTATACTAAATATGGCAGAAACATCATTATATAAATCTCAAAGATAACGGTATACTAAATATGGCAGAAACATCATTATATAAATCTCAAAGATAATGGTATACCTGCTGATTCCTCACTGTTTACATTACATTTATAGAAAATCCATTTGTAACCCTTTCCCTCATATAGACGCTTTCTGGCGCCTGGGCAGCTGAAAGCTTTTTGAAAACATAGCGACATTAGAAAAAATTGCTCAAAACAAGCAATTTTTTCTTTTGCCACAATGTTTTCCACTTTTAGTCATAGATTATCAATACAATTATAGAGATTTTCTATATTTTGACAAAATATGTTCAAAGTCGTCTGCTGCAGAGTTGTCGCATGAAAGAAAAGGGTTAACCAAAACAACTTTACTCAAAATTAAACAATCAGTTGTAGAAATTTTTCATATTTTTGCATGGATATGTTCAAAGTCGTCTCCTGCAGATTTGTTGTATGTGGGAAAGGGTTTAATTTGAAAACATTCTGACAAAAGGAGAAATTGCTCCTTCTGTCACAATGCTTTCAAAATGTGTCTGCTGTAAGGCATCAGATAGTGTCTGTATGTGGGAAAGGTTTACTATAACTATTCAGATTAAGATTTTTAATGATGAATAAAACAATTGATTGAAGAAAGATACACACAACTAAGCATTTCATGTATCCATTCTAATAAATATCTATCTCATATAATATTTAAACCAATCTGCAGATGGATTTAATAAATATGCAGCAGACCACTTTTGAAATCATTGTGACGAAAGGAGAACTTGCAATTTCTCCGTTTGCCAAACTGTTTTAAAGTCATTGAATAGTTATACCTTCATTTATTGAGATTTTTCATCTCTTAACCTTTCCCTCATAGACAATTCTGCAGCAGACGACTTTGAACGTAATTTGTCAAAACATAGAAAATCTCCATAATTGAGTGGATAACCTATGACGAAAAGTGGAAAACATTGTGGCAAAAGGAGAAATTGCACGTTATGTGCAATTTCTTCTTTTGTCACTATGTTTTCAAAAAGCGGTCTGCTGCAGAGGCGTCCGAAAGCGTTTATATGAGGGAAAGGGTTAACTAACATGTTTTCAAAGTATTTTGTGGCAGATTGTTTGTATGTGGGAAAGGGCTGAAAGCCATCTCCTTTGAAAACATTTCAGATAAAAAAGAGAGTCTCAGGAAAATAAAACTAGTACGTTTTTAACACAAGAGTTGAATACATTACATCTTTGGTTATTAACCCTTTCCCTCATATAGACGCTTTCTGACGCCTCTGCAGCAGACGGCTTTTTGAAAACATAGTGATGTTTTCCACTTTAAGTCATAGGTTATCAATTCAATTATAGAGATGTTCTATTTTTTGACAAAATATGTTCAAAGTCGTCTGCTGCAGAATTGTTGTATGAGGGAAAGGGTTAAGCAATTTTTCCTTTTCCTTTTCCTACAATCCTTTTAAAAAGTTGTCAGCTACAAACGCGCCTTATACCTTCTGTGTCAGCCAAAGCCTTTTAAAAAAAAATACGCACTTTGATGCATCTACAGCAAATCATATTTCAAAACAATGTGGAAAAAAGAGAAATTTCTCTGTTCAATAATAATACATCATTTAAATATTTTAGACTACCAGTATATATTTTCAAAGTCGTCTGCTGCAGATTTGTTGGATTTGAGAAAGGGGCAACCAGTTAACTCACCAGTAATGTAACAAACTTCACCAACAGTCCATAGGTGGATTTCAGTGTGGGATTACTGACGGTGTTCGGGAATACCGGCCACGCGTAGAACACAATACCAACCAGGACAACCAGCACACCTAAACATGTCCGCTGGCCACATAGTACCATTTTTAGTTAAGCTCAGATCCGGCCAACAACTTTCGGAAGTTCTGAAATATGTGTCATATATTATAATATAATGTGTCAATTATTTCACATGTAGACAGACAGGTTCAGATTGTTAACCCGTTCCCACATTGTGTGCTCCAAAAGTCATCTGCTGAAAATGCATCTGCATGTGGGAAAGAGTTATCAAAGATGCTAGTCTATTCACAATGATTGTGAAACAAGTTATCCCTTTTCCTCATATAGACACTTACTGACGCCTCTGCAGCAGACGGCTTTTTGAAAACATAGTGACAAAAAAAGAAATTGCAAATTAAAATATTATACCTTTAACCAGGGACGTAGTTAAGAGGGATAAGTAAGTAAGTTGTATACTAAAATACATGTATCACCCGTCCCAACATGTGTAGCAAGTAAAACTCAAAAACTACTGAAGATATGAAAATAACAAAGATATGTTATGGAATTATAAACATTTTTCCAGGGGCGTAGCACAGAGAGAGAGAGAGAGAGAGAGAGAGAGAGAGAGACAGAGGAGAGAGAGACAGAGAGACAGAGAGACAGAGAGAGATAGAGAGAGAGATGAGAGAGAGAGAGAGAGAGAGAGAGAGAGAGAGAGAGAGAGAGAGAGAGAGAGAGAGAGAGAGGAAGAGAGAGAGAGAGAGAGAGAGAGAGAGAGAGAGACACATCACACACACACACACAGACAGAGACAGAGACAGAGAGAGACAGAGAGTCTATATTCCATCTTTCTTCTTGTGGGAAAACTCATTACTTATAAGGCCCAAAATTTCTCTTGTTCCCCTCGATTTTCTTTGCGGTTCGCCTATATGTGAGAAATGGTTAAATACATTTTGTTTTGTATTTATGTACGAACCTTGTGGTGTGGTTCTTCATCTAGCCTCTGATCATTCAAGTGAACACAAACATCACAGGAAAAAATATCGTCCATTCATTTTACGGTTTTAATTCTAAAATTGGTCTGTCACATGTCACAGTTTGTTGATATTGTTGCAAAATGGTGGAGTACTTAACAGGGGAAGTAACTTTATTTTACCGACAACACCGAATATATACTGAACAAAAGGTGTTAAAGAAATAATTGTGTAAAGTTAGTAGATAGGTAATATTAGCATTGACTGTGTTATCAGGATTCATGAATTTTAACGATTTTGCACTGTTATTCGTCGACAACGTGAAACTCGATTTGCACGTGCATAATTTGTTGAACCTGTCCCGTGTGGTATTCGGTCAATTTTGTTTTGCTCGTCTTACTGACATTGTTGTCAAGTGAACGAAAACGCTCCAAAATTTGTAAAAAAAATAACATTTTTTACATTGTAGCATTTTTAGTATGCCAAGAATACCCAATAATTTACGCGAACGTGCGACTGGTATGCTTGATGCTGGCATGTCGACAGAAGACGTTGCAAGGCATGTTGGGAGTTCTAGTCGAGCGCTACGAAATCTTCGCGCACGATTTCGAACGACAGGACGCATCGACGACTGATCACGACTTGCCACGTAGTAGACGTCCGCGTGTTACAACGCGTGGTCAAGACCGCTATATAAGGAACACTCATTTGCGCAATCGATTCCAAACTGCCACTGCTACTGCTGCTAACACACCTGTACTTCATAATAACCGAATCAGTGGGCAAACTGTTCGTTATCGTCTGCGTAATCGTCTGCGGGGGAATGGTTTACACGGACGACGTCCTTACGTCGGGTGCGTTTTAACACAACGTCATCGTGTAAATCGTCTTGGCACGTTTACACACTCGATGGATACCACTACACTGGAATACCGTGCTCAACGTTACCGCGATGACTTTAACCCAATCGAGCACGCCTGGGATATTCTGGACAGACGAGTGAGGCGTCGTCCCAACCTACCTGCTAACGTCAACGAACTTCGTCAAGCGCTCATTCAGTGATGGAACAATATGCCACAGGCAGAAACCAACAATTTAGTGAATTATAAGCGCCGGCGATGCAATGCAGTGGTCAACTCAAGAGGTGTTCATACCCGTTATTAAGTGTTATTTTTGTTTTTAACCCCTACCTCAATTGATCAAATTTCCCCCCATTTTCTGTTAACCTTTGGCCATCATTTTTTGCACGCAACGATGCATCATGGAACACTCTTTAAAAGCATATATAACAATGACTCCCCATATTTGTGTGTTTATATGTCTCAGATTTTGCGGAACGAAACGGAACAAGTGATGGGGCACCAGACAGGGAATATCCGTTTCCATACTTATATATTGTACCTGCGGTACAATAATAAACATTTAGTAATATCGGGTTCAGCAGGGGCATTAACTGTCTCTTTTATGAGTCGATATAAATAAATAAATGATAATCAAATTTGCGTTTTTATTCACTAATGCTTGTCTTTACTCTCATACCATAGAAATATCTATCATGTGCGGAGTTACATTTATAACTCTGTGAAAGCTAGTGAGGAATAATCGGCAGATATTCATTAAGAACTGGTCAAACTATAATTATTAAAAGAATGCAATTATATACAGTTTAAATTGGGTGAAAATTGATGCTTTATATTTTTGCAAAATAGAGTTACCCACACAGGATCCTACATTAAGGCGAACATCCGTGCTAAAAAAAACATACATTAAGGCGAAAGTATTTTAAGGCGACCGTATTCAGTTCGCCTTAATGTTTGAGATGTCACAGAAATCATTTCAGTTGTTAAAACTACAGGGAATCAAAGAACATACAATATACTTTAAGAAAACATGACTTTAATCATTCTTGCTATATTAGTATAATATATACGGGTCACTGAAAAAAGGGGGCCTATATCTCGATGCAAAAAAACAAACATCACTTAAGTGCAGTTCTTTTATAGTCTTTAATTTCCTAAAAATCTATCGATAGATTTCTCTTATGAACAGCAACATGACGGAATACACCTATAACAAGCTATATTTTATCTTGGCAAGACTATATTTACTTTAGCCCGAATTAATGATTAAAATTCTTTGAAATCTATATGTGTTTAGAGATATACGCAGATTGATTTACAACATATAGCAGCGGTTATTTCAAATCAAATTGTTAACTACTAAAGGGTTTCCAATAACATTTGAAACATGGAAGCTGGTTAATTGTAGAAGCTCATATCAAAAGAAACATTATTTCAATAATTGACAGATTTATCTCCCCTTTCATATATATGCTTGTCTGAAGCTACCCTTTCATACGCTTGTAGATTGGATGCAAAATGTAGCCTGTAGAGTGTTAACAAGCTGAAATGTTGACGACGGCCGGACTCCGGACAAAATGTGATCACAATAGCTCACCTTGCACTTCGTGCATAGGTGGGCTAAAAAACTAATTACGTCTTTGACCCTTTTAGGTTAAATTTCATCAGTCTGTGGATGTCTTTAATAATTGATATCAAAACTAGTCCTCTTTATTTTTCAGATATTGTTACCCCAAAGAAGGTGGAATTTTTGAAACAGCTAGTTTTATCATTTGAGGTAATTATGGTTATAACTGGTTGTTTGTAATGGGTGATCTGAATTTCCACTGCACTTGCCTTAAAGGTATTCTGTATCGAGTATCAGAAAATACATATCTATGGAGTAAAGAGTTAAAAAAATCTTATTAAACTCGGTTTTAATCAAATAAATATATTTTTCTCACTTATTTGCTTATTTATCCATAAATGCATTGAAACAAATATGGTCGGTAACATTTAGTATTCCTATACATGTGACAAAAAGAACTTTATGCCGTTTAAGTAATTTTGAAAATTATATCCTTTTATTTAAGAAAAAAGCTCAATCAACAAGACGAAAGTTGCTTCAGCCAACACCATTGAGACTAACTTACAGCACTCCATCCACCCCAAACAGATTTGTAGAAGAAGAGGCTGAAGCAGAGGTGGTTGTGCTGCCAAGTTCTTCTGGGGACATGGATGAACCATCTGATGTTTCATATGGTCAAAGAACGTGTCACTGGGAAGAGTGTGTTACGGTAATTTTAAAGCAGATACATCTCAATAATTTAAGCTATCATTATGTAAATATTTATTTGTAACTTAATGTTTCTTTAGCCTTTGGTAGCCTTGAGTGGTTAGTTGAAGAAATCCAATTAAAATAAGGGTTGCCTTATTGAGAAAGCTTACAATTTAGATGCGATATATTGTTATATTATATACTGAATGATAACATATAGAGATTTCCCAACTTGAGAAAACCTATAACATGCTTTTTGTCTACTGAGCAATATCGCCTAGTGTGCGATATAGATAGATAAATCGACATGACACAAGTTTATTTCAATCAATGTACACATTGTCGGTGATGTCACGTGTATATATATATATATATATATATAGTGACGTCACTGCAAAACTGGCGGATTACGTCAATCAGATCTCTCCACTTCTGAGCTAAAAATAAATGAGCTGCACAGGGGTATTGTCGTTTAAAAACGAAAATTATCGCCGAGTATATAATATATAGTTTAATAAACATTGTTTTCATGATTTGTGAATTAAATCCCTCGTGAAAGAGATTCTTGCATATAAAACTTGTGCGCACTCGTTTTTATATCGCAAGAATCTCTTCCACTTGGGATTTAAATACCGTATCATGAAAACAATGTTAATTAAACTCTATATATCAGGGTAGTTTGATCTGATTTGGAATTTGTCCATGTTCAAAAAGGATATTGTTTAAACAAAAATGTACAATTAGAGTTTGTATGTTCATTTGAAACCATTATAAAATTATTTTCCTTTTTTGCAGAGTTCAGGTGTGAGGAAAGTGCGTCTTGTTCCTGAGCTGGAAGTTTATGTTAGCCAGGCGCAGCTTTCCCAAGTACAGCACTTGGGGGGGGGGGGGGGGGGGGGGGGGGGAAGTAATCCCAGGAAAATGACTATAGCATTGATGGACATTTTGTTCACCAGGGAACAGTTGTCCATGTCAAGTGCCAAGGGGTCGAAGAAGGAACACAATGCCAAAATTGACACTGCAATTGCCCCCTTCAGCAGCTCTTGCCATTAAGCAGTTTGTTTTAATACATTTCAAGAGGAGTGATGGGACACCCTGTTTAGAAGATTCCGTGTTTAATGGGGTAATGAACAGCAAGTGTGCCACTGCTAGAAGGGCTTTTAATAAAGACAAATAAGTTGAAATTCAGAAAATTGTGTTGCCTTGCTGTTTAGTATTTATTATGTTTCATCCTTTAGCTTCAGGAGGAAGTTTGACAATGAGAAAGCAATTTCTTCTTCTGTCACTATGTTTTTAAAAAGCTGTCTGCTGCAGAGGCGTCAGAAAGCGTCTATATGCCGGAAAGGGTTAACTTGTGTTTCAACTGATAAGTGCAAGTTCGCGCAAGTTCGCACAAGCTTGCCAGTTTAATGAATCACAAGTTCGCGCAAGCTTGCAAGGTTAATTAACCACAAGCTTGCGCAAGCTTGCAAGGTTAATTAACCGCAAGCTTTTTTATCAGTTGTAAGCTTGCCGCAATGTTCTAATTCTGAGCTTACGGCAAGCTTTTCCTGCAAGCTTGCTGCAAGCATTAATAAAAGCTTGCAGTTTTGGTTTGGGATGTTGGCGTTTTGTTGCAACTTTTGTTAAAGTTTTGCAGGCAAGGCTTTTTCTCACGAACCACAGATGCTATTGCTTTGAAACTTCACACACTAAATGACCTTGCAGGAAAAGTCCCAAAAATCTATATCAGATTTTGACACAATTATGCTCCTTTTTTTACTTGGAAACTTTATACAACCTTTCCCAACCATCACACCTATAAAAACAATCAAGTATGATAACTCGATCCAGCATATAATGCAAATGTTGGCCCTTTTTATACGATCGTTTTTTAAAAACGGTACGTATTATGGTATGGTCATGTCCCTCCCTCCGTACATACTTTGAGCTATTGAGCTGAAATTTTGTATAAGGCTTTGTAGTGATGTGTCACAGATCAAGTTCATATTTCCTGGGATTTCGTCAATTTTTGAATGAGTTATGCCCCTTTTTGGACTTAGAATATTTGTTTTCCGCACTTTTTCTCTACATGCTTTGATGTATTGAGCTGAAATTTTGTATGACAATGACAATGACAATGACAAATCTTTATTCAGAAGTACTTAGGCCACCGGCCCATAATACATAATATTTATACAATTTTTACAATATATGAAATGTCCCTAAAACTAAAACTCTTTCAACAGCATGTGTACATAGTGTGCTAATTTTCTAATTAACAAAGGGTTATCGGATTGTAGTAAGCTATAGAAACAAGTTATGTTAGTATAAGATTTATACCAGGTGAAAAGGAAATGCTGTCTGATTTCGTGGAACTTTTCACACTGGAAAAATACATGATATTCACATTCAATAATGTTTTGATTAAATTTTTGAAGACAGTATAAACATATCCTTTTTTCTCGAGTAATTTTACTATGTCGACCGGTCTCAATGCTAAACTTATGATTCGAGCAACGAAATTTTGCTAGAGCAATTTTATGGTTGGTTTAACGGCATGTCTATAAGTAGATATTGTTCTGTATTTAATAGGGATTTATAATGTTTATAGTGAAAACATCGACCGGATTCGTTGATATTTCCATGCCAATTTTGTTTGAAACAGTCTATTAGACGTTGTTTAAAACATCTAATAAACTGTTTCGCGTTACCAACCTCCTGTGAGATCCAAACGTTTCCAAAACCGTATAGGAAGAGTAAGTTTTTCACAGAAGTTGCCCAGTTTTTACGTCCTACGTCATCTAAAGATTTCAACATTAGGTAACAGTTGCGTGGATACCTACTATTTGGCATTTCCAATAGTCTGCACCAATACTTAATGCAATACATATAATAATCTATAAAAAGGGGATATCTTCCACATTCACCTAGAGCTACCATATTATTTGTTGTACTATTTAATTTCAAAAATTTCTTACAAAAATTAAAGTGTACGGATTCTAGGGCATCTGAATATGTATGACCCCAAATTTGTCCTCCGTAGCACAGAATTGGTTTTATCATTGAATCGAACAATTTAAAGATATCTTTGCATTGAAAATAACCAAAAGATCTCTGATATCTGTATATAGAAAATGTAGCCTTCTTTGCTTGAGATGCTAATTTTTGTTGAGCTGAGAACCAAGACAGCTTTGGTGTAAAATGCAGTCCCATATATTTATAACATGATGTTATTCTTACACGTTCATTGCCTAAAAAACATTTTTCATTTGCTCGTAATGGACCGCCATTTCTAAAAACTATTATTTCTGTTTTATCTAAGTTAATTTCCATGCCTGTGTCAGAGCAAAATTGTGTTACTATATTAAGTTGGTTTTGCAAGCGAATCACTGTATCAGAACAGTTTGCAATGTCATCTGCGAACATTAAGCAAATAATGTCAGGGATATTTTCTGTAATATAAATACCGCTTTTACATCCTTCACGGAGTCTTATACTCAGCTGATTTATTAATAGTGAGAAAATTGTTGTGCTACTTATATCACCCTGTCTGGTACCTATGTTGCATTTGAAGAATTGCGTAAGACCTGTATCTGTTTTTATGCAGGATGAAATATCAGAATACATAGCAGTTAGCACTTTCAAAAAGTTACCATGTATACCTAAATGTCTTAGACATGAAAATAACCTTTGTAATCATGAGTTACAGATCAAGTTCACCTTTCCTCGGATTTCGTGTTTTTGAAGGAGTTATGCCCCTTTTTGAACTTAGAATATTGGTTTTCCGCATTTTTTTCTTACATACTTTGAGCTATTGACCTGAAATTGTGTATTTGGCTTTGTAGTGATGTGTCACAGATCAAGTTCATATTTCCTGGGATTTCGTCAATTTTTGAATGAGTTATGCCCCTTTTTGGACTTAGAATATTTGTTTTTTACACACTGTTTTAGCTCTACTGGCCAAAGGCCAGAAGGGCTTATGTCGTGGCGATTTGTCCGTCGTCCGTGCGTGCGTGCGTCTGTCCGTCCGTCCGTCCGTAAACATTTTTTTGTTAACACGATACAGTCTTCACTTTTGATTGTATCTCAACCAAACTTATACAGTAGTTAGATATCCATGAGAGCTATCTCAACCAAACTTATACAGTAGTTATATATCCATGAGAGCTCGGTTCCTTTCGAAAACCAGCCAGATCCGCCCATGCATGACTGGATTACGGCCCTTGAAATGGTCAAAATTGCTATAAAAGAGCTTGTTAACACGATACAGTCTTCACTTTTGATTGTATCTCAACCAAACTTATACAGTAGTTAGATATCCATGAGAGCTTGGTTCCTTGAAATTGTCCAAATTGCTATAATTGAGCAGGTGAACACAATAGAGGCTCCATTTACTATCTGATCTTCACCAAACTTAGATAGTAGTTAAATACTGATTAGAGCTTGGTTCCTTTTGAAAACAAGCCAGATCTGCCAATGCAAGACTGGATTATGGCCCATGAAATTGTAAAAATTACTATAATACAGCTTGTGAAAACAAAAGAGCCTCCATTTACTATCTGATCTTCACCATACATACATGCTCTGGATTGAAAATGACCAAAGAACCATACCAGTAGAGCATAGGCCCTCATGTATGAGGCGCCGTTTTACTATTTATCCCTTATTTTTTGATATCAGGAATTCGATTTTTTGATATCAGAAAATCATTTTTTGATATCAGAAAATCGATTTCTTGATATCAAGAAATAACGAGTATTTTCTGATATCAAAAAATTGATTTTCTGATATCAAGAAATCCATTTTCTGATATCAAATAATCTATTTTCTGATATCAAAAAATACTGACCATTTTCTGATATCAAGAAATACATTTTCTGATATCAAGAAATACATTTTCTGATATCAAATATTCATTTTCTGATATCAAGAAATTGATTTCCTGATATCAAAAAAATCGATATTTTTTTTGATATCAGGAATTCGATTTTTTGATATCAGAAAATATTCATTATTTTCTGATATCAAGAAATTGATTTCCTGATATCAAAAAATGATTTTCTGATATCAAAAAATCGAATTCCTGATATCAAAAAATATCAAGAAATATGAGGCGCCGTTTTACTATTTATCCCTTATTTTTTGATATCAAAAAATCGAATTTTTGATATCAGAAAATCGATTTCTTGATATCAAGAAATAAAGAGTATTTTTTGATATCAGAAAATCGATTTTTTGATATCAGAAAATGAATTTTTGATATCAGAAAATCAATTTTTTGATATCAGGAATTCGATTTATTGATATCAGAAAATATTCACTATTTTCTGATATCAAGAAATATGCTCTATTTTACCTTATCAGATGATTTTCTGATATCAAGAATTCGAATTCCTGATATCAGAAAATGAATATTTTATATCAGAAAATGTATTTCTTGATATCAGAAAATCGTCAGTATTTTTTGATATCAGAAAATAGATTTTTTGATATCAGAAAATAGATTTTTTGATATCAGAAAATTGATTTTTGATATCAGAAAATCAATTTTTTGATATCAGGAATTCGATTTTTTGATATCAGAAAATCATTTTTTGATATCAGGAAATGAATTTCTTGATATCAGGAAATCAATTTCTTGATATCAGAAAATAGTAAATATTTTCTGATATCAATAAATCGAATTCCTGATATCAAAACATTGATTTTCTGATATCAAAAATTCATTTTCTGATATCAAAAAATCGATTTTCTGATATCAAAAAATAAGGGATAAATAGTAAAACGGCGCCTCATACTCATGGGCCTCTTGTTTCTACATGCTTTGATGTATTGAGCTGAAATTTTGTATATGGCTTTGTAATCATGAGTTACAGATCAAGTTCACATTTTTGAATGAGTTATGTCCCTTTTTGGACTTAGAATATTGGTTTTCCGCACTTTTTTCTTACATACTTTGTGAAATTGTGTATTAGGCTTTGTAGTGATGTGTCACAGATCAAGTTCATATTTCCAGGGATTTCGTCAATTTTTGAATGAGTTATGCCCCTTTTTGGACTTAGAATATTTGTTTTCCGCACTTTTGTCCTACATGCTTTGATGTATTGAGCTGAAATTGTGTATATGGCTTTGTAATCATGAGTTACAGATCAAGTTCACATTTCCTTGGATTTCGTCAAATTTTGAATGAGTTATGCCCCTTTTTGGACTTAGAATATTGGTTTTCCGCACTTTTTTCTTACATACTTTGAGCTATTGACCTGAAATTGTGTATTAGGCTTTGTAGTGATGTGTCACAGATCAAGTTCATATTTCCTGGGATTTCGTCAATTCTTGAATGAGTTATGCTTCTTTTTGGACTTAGAATATTTGTTTTCCGCACTTTTTTTCTACATGCTTTGATGTATTGAGCTGAAATTATGTATATGGCTTTGTAATCAAGTGTCACAAATCAAGTTCACATTTCCTCGAATTTGAATGGGTTATGCCCCTTTTTGGACTTAGAATATTTGTCAATTTCTGCATGAGTTATGCATTTTTCATAGTTACCCATTATTCTTTAACAACTTATTCCTGAACGACTTTATTAACTTTTTACAAACAAACAATATATCAAAACAAAGAGGAAACTTACAAAGAAATTCCTGACGGGCGTATTATGTACCGTTTGCGGTACTCTTGTTTGACTTCGAAATTCTGGTTAAAGTTTTGCGTGCAACTACATTAAGAGTCCATACCTCAGTATTTACTTGATGCATTGCATTGAAATTGTATAAAACTCTTCCCAACTATCCCACCTATATAAAAAAATCAAGTTTCATACCTCAGTATTTACTTGATGCATTGCATTGAAATTTTATAAAACTCTTCCCAACTATCCCACCTATATAAAAAAAAATAAGTTTGATAACTCTTTCCAGCGTACAATGCAAATTATGGCCCCTTTTGTGTCACCTGCGTAGCATGGAAGGCACGTAGGGATTACTTTTTTTTTGTCCGGCGTCTGTCTGTCTGTCTGTCCATCCGTCTGTCTGTCGTCACACTTTTTCATCACGTTTTCAAATAACTTATTTTCTACTCAAAGGATTGGATTGAAACTTCTGACAAATGTTTATATCAATGTTTGTGATGGGTTCACAAAAGTGGGATAATCCAAATATTTTTATATCTGACAAGGCCCCGGCAGGTGACACCGGCAGGTGACATACATGCTCCAGGGAGCACTCCATTCTAGTTTTACTTAGAAATTCTGTTTTGCATGCTATTATGGATGTATATCAGTAACCACTTTTAATATTGACTTGAAACTTTATACATGTCTTCAGGGGTGTCAGACAGTCAAGTTAGATAACTCTTGTATGAATTTAGTACAAATTATGCCTCTTGTTTGACTTGGATTTTTTGGTTAAAGTTTTACATACATGGTACTATCATGCACCTATCTCAGTAACCAAGTGACTCAGGGATTGATTTGAAACTTCAAAAAAGTCTTTAAATGTATCAAACAATCAAGTCAGGTAGATCCTGACTGTATTTATTATAATTTATGGCCCTTGTTGAAGGTAGAACTTTTGGTTAAAGTTTTGCATGCAAGGCCTTTTCACACAAACAGCAAATGATATTCAAACAAGACTTATCCAACTTGATTTATAGTACTATACTTTCAAGCCACTATTTCAGTAACAACTGTTGACTATAATATCAAATGGCCAAATAGTCAAGCATGCTGTCTTGCGGACAGCTCTTGTTAGCTCTACTAGCCAAAGGCCAGAAGAGCTTATGTCATTGCCATTTGTCCGTCGTGCGTGCGTCCGTAAACAATTTCTTGTTAACACGATACAGTCTTCACTTTTGATTGTATCTCAATGAAACTTATACAGTAGTTAGATATCCATGAGAGCTCGGTTCCTTTCTTAAACCAGATCATCCCATGCATGACTCGATTATGGCTCTTGAAATTGTCAAAATTGCTATAATAGAGCTTGTTAACACAATAGAGCCTTCAAGATCCATGCCAGTAGAGCATAGGCCCTCATTGGCCTCTTGTCATATTTATAGAGTTGAAAAGATTGTGAGAATTCTTTTCATAATGTTTTTAAAAGTCATCTGATGTGGATGCATCAAATGTTATTGATACATGAGAGATAAACCAAGAACACTTTTATACCAAATATGGAACTAAACATTTGTCCGCTACACATAATTACTTGGTTTTCCAGTTATCGGTTTACTTGAAAACAGTGGTGTCTTGTTGATCTTGTCTCCAAAAGACCTGATATCTTGACATCCAGAAAAAAATGGGAATAGGGTTTTAACTCATCAACACATTTTCAGACTTAACTTGCAAATAATCTTTAGCTCAGTCTATGAATGTGATGTTAGTTTTAAGATTGGATTTCAAGTTATCCAAACATTTTCATGGGAAACAATGGGCTGAGAAACATTATATATACCACTCGGCTGTATATAATTGTTTGCATCAAACGACATCAACATACATATCATTATGTGAGGCATACATGTTTATAGTGAGTTTCATACCTTCATCAATATTGTGCCCAAGGGGCATGCATCTTGACAGAGGTTCTTAGAAAAAAACTTGAACAATCTTAATCTTGCTGATCTTCGGTGCATTGAAACTTCATACACTTTTTTTCACCATCAAGATAGAATAGTCATATTCTAGCCAATGTGCATTACTCTATCATTAGAGTTACATTGTCAACAGATGAACATCTGCAAACACATACCATGCTCTTGTTTATTTACAGAATGGACCTTGTAGAAATTATGGGAAAAAAGAATAGAAAGGTTCCTGTACTTCTGACCCCTTCCATTAGAGAAGCCTTGGACCTTTTAAATCACACAAGAAATTATATTGGAATATCAGAAAGCAACCCTTATCTTTCTGCTAAGGTATTAGTTTTCTTGCAGATTCAGATTTGGTTGTTCCGTTAAGGTAGTGACGATCCCATTAGAGCAGTATTGTAACATTTTATCATTTAAGTATTCTTAAATTAACTTTCCCTGATAGACAGTTTTGAGAGTCATCTTCTTCAAACAAGTTGGCATAAAAGTTATCAAAGCTTGATAAATGGCAATAATTTTTTATATGGAGTTGAAAACATTGGGGATAAAACGTGGAATTGCTCATTTCAAACAATTTCACTGTTTCTTGCAATGTTTTCAATTGCCACCTTCTGCATAAGGTCTCCAAAGTCTTCTACCTGGGGAAAAGGGTTCAATGACTGTAAATGGCAACTCTCTAATGAGCTTTGAAAACATTTTGAACTGCGTCTTTATTGGGAAAAAAAGGAATTTCTTCACCAAAGTTACAGAATACACTTAACAACTTGAAGATATCTAAACAGATAACTAGTTCTCAGGTTGATTTTTGTGTTGCCTTGCATAGACAGGGTTATACTTAGGGATCACTTCTCAGTTGTCTGTCATCTTTTATTTTTCTCATACTGTCCCCATGAAACGTCACACATTTATTAAAGGTCATACCAATGTCCATCAAGAACTCATAGATTTAACCCTCAGAGATATTGTAAGTGATCATTTTATCTTTATAGTGTGTGGTTATTGTACTTTATAATCATTAAAATCAAACTCCTGTTTTCAGCATGATGTAAACTATATAAGAGGATCAGACGCGTTGAATGCTGTATTAGAGATGGTGCCTGACCTACAGTTACCAGATAACATACGGTTTCCCAAAATGAGGAAATACCTAGCTACCGTTGTTCAGGTTTGTATTTCAGTGACTGTGTATGAAATATCGAGACAACTTGTAGAAATGTTTCAGTTGTTCTTTTTGTGTCCAAAGGTAGGTCTTAATGCTTAGCAAAAAGCATTAATTAAATTGCAATATTGTCAAACGTCAATGAGTTTAATTGTTTTGTATACCTCATATGCAAAACAATTAAACTCATTTAGCTTTGAGATTGAATTCCATAACATATTTTAGCAACTCATAGTATTTATTTATAATACAACCAGTCAACCACACAGGAAAATTTCTTTGAAGATCATCCCTCAGTTTCCCTCAAGGATTTTGATATGTAAAAACACATGGAGGTTAGTGGGTAGGGTAATTGTAATATTTTTCCTTGCAAAGTTCTAGGTCACTCAGGTGAGTGATTCAGGGCCATCATGACGTTATTGTTTGTTATATTTCTCTTATGGACCCTGATTAGAATGACACAGGTCTGTTAATGTTATTGGTATTGTCTGAAAGAGATGAAGTTAATTGGGTGATCATTGCATGGGGTTTGATGAAAAAAATCAGTTTAGTGTTATGTAATATGTATTATTTGACTCAAACATTGTAAAGTGATACAGGGGTCCCTAATCACTGTACTCAATGATTTGTAGGTAGAAAAAATTGTGAAAACCTTATAAAACACATAGCATGATTTTACTAGGTGGTCAACTGTAACATGCAATGTCTGATGTACAATGAAGGTGCTTTTTCCATTCCCAACATTATTGAAAAGTATAACGTTTAATTGAAATTTTAAATAATTTCCTGACATTTAATTTTCTGTTTTTGTCTATTTAAAGATATACGGACTAAGTGAGATAGAACTGCAGGAGGTAGCCCGTCATCTTGGCCATGAACTCTCTGTTCACAGACAGTACTACAGACTGCAAGCTGATGTGATTGAGCTAGCCAAAATCTCGAAGATGCTGTTACCTGTGGAAGCAGGCCAGGCTCATCAGTTTGCTGGCAAGTCAATAGACGACATAGATATAGAAATTATGTCAGTTAGAAAATAAGAGATTTTTTATAGCATAACAGTGTAAAATTGTGCAGCATTCATTTTGTATGTGTCTTGGCCTAGTGAAGCAGAGTTGTAGGTCTTGATTCAGTAAAATCATTCAAGAGCTTAGAAAGTTTTAAATATTCAATTCATGGCATGCTGTATTAGCCTTGTGATGAAAAGTGCATTTTTAGCTTTTCTGGGTTTATTTTGTATAAGACTAGGTATTGCTATAGCCCTGATGTCGTCAACATTGTTGAGCAAATAACATTTGTTATGGTTTCAACATTTCTCAAGTTACATGTTCATCACTACCAGGGCTATTTTCTGGCTTAGTGATGTAACTCTACTGTGCATTTCTACAGAGTTATGGTTCTTTTAAGACAGGCATTTTACAGTAATGGCTCTCAACAGATGAGAGTTGGCAGTATGCGGTGCTCCTGTTTCTTTAACACTGAAGACATCTTGGAGACTGGTCTTGGGCATTGTTAATCAACTAATTCACAAACAGCCAAGAACATTTACAGAAATTTATATAAATGAACCTGTGATGTTTTAACCTGGAGTTGGTTTGCATCATGGTTTAGTTAAGTCAGTCATAATTTGATTATTCTTGGTAGAGAACCAATAGATTAAGTTACATATCAGATATCAAAGGCCTTGGCCTTCTGATTTCAGACAAAAATATTTTTCTTTTAAAGCTCTTGGTGGAAAACCAGTAGAGCTTATGGCATGGCCCTGTTTCCATCGTCCGTTCATCTGTCTGTCTTAACTATTTCTCTTTAGAGCAATAGAGGCCACAGATTTCATATGATTCTTTTCATCTTTGCAAGATGTCTCTGTCGCTCTCAATATGAACTCGCAGCCTATTGAAACATAGCAAAATCAACGGTTTTTGTCTCGCTGCGACGAAGTAGCGAAAGCGAGACTTAGGTATTACTTTTCTGGCGGCAGCATCAAACATTTGCATAAATTTAGCTCAACGTTAAATTCTTTTTTTTTTTTTTTTTTTTTTTTTTTTACTTTTACTCATTAAGTACTTGTGCTCAAATTTGGAATACAGTTACAACTCATACCCTTCTTCACATTGTATGATGAAGATGCTGAGTGTGGCCTTAATTTTGTGGTAAAAAACTTTCTTAAGTTTCTTAATCTTTAGCTCCGCTGGCGTCATGGCGAATTGTCTGTTGTGCGTGCATGCGTTAACTTTTCCTTTAAATGACTTCTCCTCCCTAACCACTTGGCCAATTTGGTTGAAACTTCATAGGAAGCATCCTCTCAATGTCCTCTTCTAGATTCCTTCAAATTTCTTTGATCCATCCAAAAGTGTGTTCCTTGGGTGGCCCTTTATTAGATTCCTTCAAGAAATGTTGATTGGTTGTGTTCGTTGTTTTATCCAATTTTTGTGAAACTTAATCAGAATAAATGTCTTGATAATATTTAGGTCAAGTGTGAATATGGGTCATATGGGGTCAAAAACTAGGCCACCAGGTCAAACTTATCAAAAACCTTATAAACACCATAGAGGCCATATTGTTATGCAATCTTCATGTAAAAAATTCTGAAAGTTTCTTTTTAGGCCAAGTATGAATATGGGTCACTATTTCAGCCGATTAGTAGAAAACAAATAGTGGTTTTTGAAAACACTATGTGAAAATGAAAGTCTCATTATCTCAAACAGCGAATTTGTGTCATACCAAAGACTTTAAAAATGATAGTAATAGATGCCCTCCTTGGCGCTCGGGACTGCAGGTTTAGCCTTACGATTGGCCAGTAGTGCTGGTAATGTAACAAGGAAAACGCCGTGATATAACTGAAAACATGTTGAAAACGGCGTAAAACACCAAACAATCAATCAATGAATCAAACAGAAGATTAATGCCGTTAATAAGTTATATGAGCCGTGTCACGAGAAAACCAACTTTGTGTAAAGTATCGACCCGGATCAACCTAAGCATGTCGCGCAGGCCAACCCGACATACACTGTTCGCCTCCTGTGGATTTTCTCTTTCAGGAATCATTACTCTATACCTCTATACCAAGAGACGGAATGTGTCGGCCCGGATTAGCCTGCGCAAATTGTGCAGGCTGATTTGGGTCGATACACTACGCAGATTCCATACTGTTGGTTTTCTCGTGAGACGGCTCATATAATCATGAAATATCAGCACCATAATTTGTATCCCACCTGCAGACGCATTTTGATGCTATAGCAGCAGACGTCTTTTGAAACATTGTGGCAAAAGGAGAAATTGCTCATTATTGCGCATGATGATCTGGTTCAATACATTACGCAGAGTCTATGTTTCTCACATACAGCAAATCTGCAGCAGACGACTTTGAAAACAAGGTGACAAAACCCCGAAACATCTTCATAAAAGATAGCTTAATTGTTAAATAAAGTTGAAAACATTATAAAGGAGAATTGTGATTATGACATAATATGACCACATGAAGTTAACATTCACATATTACTCTACTGGCAGATTACTTGTGTATCTCATTGAACACCTGTTTCTTACCAGAAAGCAAGCCAATGCCTTATTAGCTTATCAAAACTCTGTGACAGGAAATCTATAAATATGATATGATATCATTGTATAGACATTAATTACATCAGGGTTTCACCTGAAATGGTAGTAACAGCTAGGTGATAACTTTTGCTACAAGTCCTTACTAAAGACAAAATACACGGGTATTTGAGTAAACCACATATTGGTCATAGGTTGATTTTAATAAATATTGAAACACTTCTTCTTTTGACACAATGATTGCAAAAGTCATCTGCTGCAGATGTGTCGAAATGGGTCTGCAAGCTGGTAAGGGTAAATGCATGATTGTAGGAAAACAAAATATTGCTTTTTGTTTCAAATTTTCCCTTTCCCCATAATGTTTTCAAATGTTGTCTCTGACTATAGCGTCTAATGTGAGATGTTCCTTTTCAATTCAGGGCCAGTATTTGCTAGACTCGGAATTTCATTGATAAAGACAGAAACTATTAATTTTCAATAGAATTAATGGTACGTACACTATAACCATTTCCCACATACAACAAATCTGCAGCAGACGACTTTGAAAACATAGTGATAAAAACCTGAAAAATCTCGGGCCAATTGGCGAATTCCACAATGTTTTCAACTTTATTAAACAATTAACAGAGATTTTCAGGTTGTTGTCAATATGTTTTCAAAGTCGTCAAAGAGCTCTAGATAAGGAGCGTTTTTCATGCTCAGAAATCCTTATTTTAACCTCCAAAACCTTTGTTGTGGGTACTCAAAAGAATCGTCTCAGTATTTTATTCCTCCTTATCTAGTCCTCTGATTAGCTCTGACGAGCCCCTTGCAGGGAAAATATTACACTGACTTGTTTTTCTACACTCAAATCCAAAGAAATGTACCTAAAATGGTTAACAGTATGTAACGTTTATGAAAGCCAACATCTGACGCTATACATGCGTTTTAAAATAAAGCTACAATAAACAATTCAATTCATAAGCTGATTTGGTTTCAGTGTAGCTGTCAAGATCGTCCATAATTGAATGTTTCTAGTCGTTGCTAAAATAGTTTACCCCAAGTTACAACATTAATGAATGTGAATAGAAGACAGTGATGCAGTGGTAGATGAGTGGCGTCTCGTACCAAAGGTCCCGGGTTCGAATCCAGTGATGAGCGGGTTCTGCCTTAAGCATTTTCCCACGCAAAACGGCGCGAATACTGGTTGTCTTCCGGAAGCAGACATCGAACGTGATTAATATCAGCTTAAAGCTTGTTCCGCAAGCTTATTAAACTAACGAGTGTAAAATTCAATAAAATTACCTGTCCCATGCAATGCCGAACGAAGACAATGTGCTTATTGCGCCAAACAAAAGTGAAGCCATCGAGAATATGTCACACCGAATATAGTCCTTCCCTAGCACTGTCCAGTCGCACAGCAGGAACATATAACTATACTGACAATCATGCACACGTAATACGTGTTCTCCCTTCTCTGCAGCAGTCTATGTTTGACAAACATCAAAAGGGAAGTAACCAGAAGATTATTTTTAGTAAAATAGTCGAAATTTTAAATATAGTATGTTTTATCGTTCTTTTTAGTTTCCGACACAATTTCAGAGACATTCCTAACCGTCACGGATGAGCAGTTAAATAAACCCATTCTTGGAATGTATGTATCCAGTTGTTATTATAACCTCTTTTCACAAAATCGCTTCTCGATAGCCTCGAGGTGTTTGATCTATGAATGTTGACCAATTCGAACAATGAACTTGAACATGTGCATAAGTGCTCAATTGACGTCATTGAAAAAAGAACTGGGGTTTGGCGCATTTTTATTTAAACATTTATCCACCTACAATCATCACTACTTTGCTCTGCCGAAAGTTGTGTGTTTTCCTTTACGAAATTCATGTCTTTGTGTGAAAACTGTATTTGCTTTAAACAGGTATGTATGTTTTATGCAATAAAGGTTATTATTGTTATTATTATTATATACTTATGCCTACGTTTATAACACATAATCTCCATGGGGTAATGCGCCAAGTTCATTATTCGAATTGGTTAATAGGAGGTGCGATGCGATGTTCCCTCATAAAGACGCTTTCTGACGCCTCTGCATCAGACGGCTTCTTTTAAAAAGAGCAATTTCTCCTCATGTTAGCATGTTTTCTTCTCTTTTCAATTACTGGGTCCTTCATTTAAAAGGATTTTCTTTGCTTTTGCCTAGACGTTTTCAAAGTCGTCTGCTGCAGAAACGTTGTATGTGGAAAAGGGTTAAGATGTTTCAGCCGTGTGACAATGGCAACAGCGATAGAAGTGCAATTTACGTAGCTTAAAGCAGTGGCGCGACAACAGCCTTGCTAAAGTGTACACTGGGACTTGATTTCAGATTGCTAGAGACTCACTAGGCCTATCTTTCTTCCATTTAGGGACACTTGAACACACCATTAGGTGAATGAGTGAATGTTGAAGATAGCATAAATGGTCAGTTCCTCAATCTAAGCCACCTAGAATAGGTTGTAGATGACCAAATCCAGTCCATATACAACACATTCAAGTAAGATATTCCCGAAGTTGGTGTATACGAGTTTTAAATTGATCGAAGGCGTTAAGGGATATTAAGCGGCCGTTCAGAGAACAATCCGTTATCAACCATTACATATACGTTAGCATGAGTCAATGAAGACCTCAGCAATTATTAGTAGAACGTGAACACAGGTGGTATCGTTTAGATAGATGTCTTCATGGACTCCTGCTAACGTATCTGTAATGGTTGGTGACGGATTGTTCTCTGAACGGCCTCTACATTTCAAACCTACCTCCCCGATATTGATTAACTTTTTGTGAGGAAGACAAATTGCAGCAGACGACTTTTGAAAACATCTATTCAATAATGATACTTTCATCTATAGAGCATATCCATATTTCTGCCGAGATGTTTTCAAAGTCGTTTGCAGCAGATTAATTGTATGTAGGAATGGGTTAACTATATTCAATAAATATACAGACATAATTATATAGAGCATATTTATTGTTTTGCCTATATATTTTCAAAGGCGTCTGAAGCATAATTGGTTAACTATATTCAATAACTATACTTTCATCTATAGAGCATCAGCAGAGGAACTTAATAAGCTAGAATTAGCTTCCATTCCGATTCTTTTGTATTTTCAATAATCAATTATGGAAACGAAAAAAAAAAAAAGTATGAGTTGCATCAGGCGATTTGGGGGTCTTATGACTCTGCGTAATGGAATCGTATCACGGTTAAATTGCGTTAAAGTCGGGACTTATCTACATCCTTGGTTAAACTAATGAATAAATGTATAGTGTTTAGCGCGCATTCAAATATAAATGATAAAGTAAATTAAACAGGAGGACCATGATGTCTCTAGATCGCTCACCTAAATTATGCAATGTGATTTCTAATGCAAAACAATTCAAGACAATTATTCTGATAAAAAATCAAAATGCATTTTCCAGAATGTTACCAAGATTTTCCTTTATTTGGCTAAGTGACCTAATCTTTTTAACCTCATATGACCCATATTCGAACATGGACTAGTCAAAACTTTTATTACTTTTCCTTAATTTTGTCTTGATGTTTTCAAATTAATCTGTTGCAGATTTTTCGTATGTGGGAAAGGTTAAACACAGAACTCTTGATATGGAAAAATTTCTAACATCCTTATTTGACTCTCAAACCCTATGCTGATGGTAATCAAAAGTGAGACGATTGTTTTGGGAACCCACAACATAGCATTTGGGCGAGATATAACAGAAATATTCTGGGGGAAAAACCGAGGTGGACGCTCCAAAACTACACCACAGAGTCGGTCCCGTCTAAGATATATCTTAAGTCAACTATTCATAGGTCAGTTTACATAGAAATAAATACAATAAACTGACAGTGTTATGTATTCATCATTCGACAGTTGAATTAACCCGTTCTCACACGTTGACACATTTTGACACCTTATATTAAATTTCCTTAATTTTGCCTAGGTGTTGTTAAAGTTATCTGCTGTTGATTTAGTGTATGAGGGACAGTAGTCCTTTAAGAAGAACCGCAGTTTGACGCATTTGAAGCAGACGACTTTTTGAAAACATTGGAACGAACAATTTCTCACTGTCACCACCATGTTTTCAACTGAATGTTATATACATAAAACGACTTTGAAAATGCATAGATAAGATATAAAAATGAAACTAGCAATATTGAGAAATTTCTCCTATTGTCACAATGTTTTCAACCGTGACTTCTTTTGCGGATATGTCAAATTAAGTTTGCACTAGCATTTGACTTGCATTATTTAATCTTACTCAAGTCGATGAATAAGAAGGGGTTTGTTGCTTTGTAGCAGACGGCATTTGAAAACAGTGGAAAAAGGAGGAACTGTTATTAATGAACAATTTCTCCCTTTGACAGCATGTTTTCAACTGTATCATTTGATTAGATCAGTTGATAGAGATCTTTTATAATTCTACCTGTACGTTTTCAAAGTCGTATGCTGAAGATTTGTTTTATATATTTTGGAAAGGGATGACAGAGTTTTATGAAACACACGATAAGCAGTTGTTGTCAAGTAAAGAGGAGTTACGTGTAAGGGTAAACAAAGTGTTTGACTGAGGTTAACGGTGTTTTCAACACATTTCCAGTCATATCACAAAAACTCCAAATGACATACTTGGAAACTTTCCAAGCAACTGGCTGCTTTTCCACATAGACAGTCAAATTTACTTTTGTCAAACGTCGGAAAGAATGTTGGCCGAGCTGGGATTCGAACTCACAACCCCTTAATTGACATCCTGCGTCGCTACCAATCAATAGGGGATTGCATCAATAGGAACAATAGAACATAAATAGAAGATATGAACATAGTTTATTTTATTTCAATAACCTTCCATTGGGCCTAACAATCCCATTTGGATTCTTTATTACAGAAATAATATATCTAAGAACAAAAATAAGATTAAATGACGGTCAACATGCATTTTAAAACACGGCCCATGAAATAAAAATCACGGACAAAAGTATTTCATCTGTCTTTGGACAATAAATACCCCACCATAGAAACGAAATGATGTAAATAATGAGGTAAAATAATTAGCAAAATGATAATTAAGGAATACTCATATATATACACACACACAGAATCATATCACGGCGGCTCATGTTTCTTGGCTTTCTCACACCAGTACTTCGTACAACATTCTTTCCAAGCAACTGGCTGCTTTTCCACATTGACTGATAGTTTGTTTGTCTTTCACCAATGGGCTTTCAGTGATAATTGTCAATAATAAAATAATAATATTATTTATTTAACTGTCTTTACCAATGGGCTATTTCAATTATTTATTTATCTTTTTATTAATATTTTGTTATTGACACTTATCACTATATATAAGAAACAGAACTCGGTTTGTTCACCCCTACTTGGTGCAATGTAAACAGCTGTATTCAGAATTAAGTCTCTACAGCAGACAACTTATGAAAATATAGTGGGAAACGAGGAATTACTAACTGTCACTTCCAATATCTTTACCCTACAAAAACAAAACCTTGAACATTTTGATTCCAAAAATTAGAAAAAAATGAAGAAATGGATCATTATTTTCAATATTTGTCTGCAGCAAATGCAGCAAAATGGGTCTTCACGAGGGAAAGTGTAAACTATTGATACATTTGAGCGATTACTCATTTGTCCATAAAGTATTTCAAATGTCTTCAGCTGCAAAATTGTAAACTTTTGGTTATATGAGGTGAACGGTTCAAAGATTTTATTGGCAGTCGACACACATATATACATATATACAACAGGCATATTTTTGTAATAAAAGTATAATATGAATGTAAAAGAAATACATGTATGTACCCGTACTCGGATATCAGTTACTGCGTATGGCCGACTCGCCCAGGAACAACCAGAGATAAAACTAATGGTAAAAACTCTGGAAACCTGTGTCCATTTGTCAAATGTCATGCCATGAAATGTCGAACCTCATTTGCAGTATTAATCCTTAATATATCATCTAATAATGTATAAGTATAGTCATTTGTATTGAACTGTTAAGTTCTCTCTATGTGAAACTGATTAAACATAACTGAAATAAAACAAACAAGAGCACCGCGTACAGCACAGACGCTCGACTGATAGAAAACAGAAAAAAGCGGAGCTGAACAAAAAACCTTAACCGGACGACCACGCCGCCGCCGACGACGACCACGCCAGGGTCATGACAATAGCTCTCGTTTTTGGGATAGGGGCGTTTCGCGCCTATCCCATACTCGGGCTGTTTTCAAAAAGTCGGATTAAAGCTGCAACCACAGTCCACATGTGTATACCTACACCAACATCGAGTTTTGATTGGTTATAATCTGCCTTTTCAACGATTTCATTGGTTCGACCGAATCACGAAAAACCCTCCATTTGCATTAATTAATGAGACAAAATAGTTCCAACGCGTGAAACACACTCTGAACTATGATTGAGCTTAATGTCAGTGGTGTAAGGTAACGTCGACCGTGCTGCGTCTGTAAGCAGGAAATGGTTACATCCTCCCCATGGAAGCGGAGCCATTTCCGTGATAATATAACAGTTTGAATATTGAAATATTGTTGAAAATGGAGCTATTGCTGACAATGAACAATTTCTCCTTTTCACACAATGCTTTCAACACGTTTCAAATTAATTCTTTTCATATTTAAACGTTTTACTGTGGACATTCTTTTACTCTATCTCCTTTCCGGACACATTTTGAATAACATGCTAGAGATTAATGATAACGAGCAATTTCGCCTTACATCAAGAGGAAAAATATATAGTTTATACATAGCTTTGTGGAAAAAGAGGAAATGGGTCACGAATAACCATTCTGCAGCCGTCTGCTGCACATGCGTCAACAAGCGACTTTAAACGGGAAAGGATTAAACCGTTTCCGTTATAGCTATTTAGTTACATACGAATGTTGAAAGTATATTTGCCTACGGAGCAACTGCTGACAATGAGCAATTCCTCCTTTCCAAACAATGCTTTGAAACATAAATCAATTTTTTTCTATAACCTAGATAACGAACATATTTGTCTACAGTTATTATTTTAACCTTTGCCCCTTTTAGACACATTTAACTAACATTAACAGATAAATGATAATCAGCAAGTTTGTCTTTTTCCACAATGTTTGAATTACTATTCAAAACTAGAACTATCACTGAATGTGATAAATACCCCCGAACGCCACCCTGATAGGAAAGGTTGTGAAATATTTAGAAACCCAACCTTAAAAGGACAATGTTATGGATCGGGTTATTCTTGTTTTGTTCATTTTTGGATAACAAAGGGCAATAACTCTGTAATTATGTAAATAAGAGTTATGGTTCTTGTGCACTGCACTTCCTCTCATTATGCTCTACCATTGTATGCAGTTTTATTAGATTCCACCGGTTAGTTATTAAATAATTCTCTGGACAAGAAAAAGTAACAAAGGGCAATAACTCTGTATTTAGGTAAAATAGAGTTATGGTTTCTGTACAACGCACTTCCTCTCAATGTGTTGTATCATCCTATGAAGTTTTAATAAATTTCAAGAATTAATTTTAAAGTTATGCTCCGGACAAGACTCTACGAACAAGAAAAAGTAACAAAGGGCAATAACTCTGTAATTATGTAAATTAGAGTTATGGTTCTTGTACACTGCACTTCCTCTGATTATGCTCTACCATTGTATGCAGTCTTATTAGATTCCATCTGTTAGTTATTAAGTAATTTTCCGGACAAGAAAAAGTAACGAAGGGCAATAACTCTGTATTTAGATAAAATAGAGTTATGGTTCTTGTACACTGCACTTCCTCTCAATGTGTTGTATCATCCTATGAAGTTTTATTAAATTCCAACAATTTGTTTTAAAGTTATGCTCCGGACAAGACTCTACGAATAAGAAAAAGTAACAAAGGGCAATAACTCTGTAATTATGTAAATTAGAGTTATGGTTCTTGTATAGTGCACTTCCTCACATTATGCTCTATCATTGTATGTAGTTTTATTAGATTCCATCTGTTAGTTATTAAGATTTGTTTGGAGTTTAACGCCGCTTTCAACAGCTTTGGTCATATCACGGCGGTCAGTGCACCTACCCATGTTTTCCTGGCTTTCTCACACCAGTACTTACACAACATTCTTTCGAAGCCACTGACTACTTTCTCACATAGATCAGAGGTGAGAGGCAATGGAAAACATCGCCCGAAAGAATGTCGCCGCAACCGGGTATCGAACCCGTGACCTCCAGATCACGAGTCAGATACGCTACCAATTGAGCTACCCGGCCGGGTCTAGTTATTAAGAAATCCTCCAGACAAGAAAAAGTAACAAAGGGCAATAACTCTGTATTTAGGTAAAATAGAGTTATGGTTTCTGTACACTGCACTTCCTCTCAATGTGTTGTATCATCCTATGAAGTTTTATTAAATTCCAACAATTAGTTTTAAAAGTTATGCTCCGGACAAGGAAAATCGCAACGGACCAACCGACCGACCACAGGGTGACTCCAATATACCCCCTCTAAACTTCGTTTATCGGGGGTATAATAATACTTTCAGGCTTAGTTAAATGTTGTTTGCTGTATATTTAGTCTACGTGGTCAAGGGTAAGGACTTGTTATTACATAATCCGTCCAAAGAGAGAGGTCCTACTGTGTATACATGCCATGAAAGAATGGTACTAACGGTCTCACGGCTACTGGAGAATTGTTGGTAAAACAGGTCGCGTGTTGTTGAATATTCTCACGTGTCGCTGTATGTCGACCCAACTAGGACATAAGAATTAAATCTACAAATTAGAGATAAGATTTCAACACTGATTGATTGTGGTTTAACGCCGTTTTTAACATTTTCTACGTTATATCACGGCGGCCAGTTCATCTAATGTGTTTCCTGGTTTTCTCACACCAGTACTCCACACAACAATCTTCCCAACCAACTGGGTTCTTTTTCACATAGACTTAGCCCATTTGTGAAAGACGAATGACGCATGTCGCATTGACTTTTGTCAAACATCGGAAAGAAAGTTGGCCGAAAATGTCAACATACACACGAGTTATTACCGCAAGGTCATTATTTATTTTATAATTGAGGCGCTTCTACAATTAATTTGCAAATACTTTACAAAATCTAAGCTTTCCTAAGCACAGATGTGTTTTGACGCATCGAACCAGTCTTTTGTAATCAATACTTTATAAGTTGTCTCTGTCTGTAAAGCTTGGAGGTATAATCCGGTGTCCGGCCGGCTGTCTGCCTGAATGTGCATTCATCCGTCCGTCATGGATTGTATGTATTGGTCAAAACGTTGTTTCTGTATGGCAGATTTATTTGAAAGTGGTCACACTTATACCGTGTGATCAGGAGAACGGCAAAATAAATACTAGGTACATAACTGCTTATCTTAGTTATCTTCATTTTTCCTTATTTAGTTCAGCGATTGTCTCAATTAATTTCCATTGTATCCATTTCAAACTTGGTTTGTAGGTAACTTTTGACCTACACATTTGCAGTGCACCATTACCATAACTTTAGCATGCTGCGTTTGGAGTGTGTATATATTTGTCTTTTCATGTTCTCACTTATTATATGACTTTCGCATGCAACACATGCGTTCCGTGAAATGCCCTCGTTTCGTTAATGAGTGTTTCCCAAGCGTTGTACTTTGTCCAGAGCGACTGACTGTCTGTCCGTCTTTGTGTTCATCCATCCGTCCGTCTGTCCGTTTGCATTAATGGGTCAAAACATTGTTTCTGTTTCGCGGATCCATTTCAAAGTCGTCACACGTATACATTGGGATTAAGAGATCGATACAATATTTTGAACACAAATCTGATCTGGGTTTTTTTAGGTGTAAAACTCATTTTTCATTTCTTCGGTTATTGTCTCAATAGATGTCCAATGTATCAATTTTAGACTTGTTGTATAGGAAACTCGGAGTTACAGATGTGCAGTGCAAAAGAAACATAACTCTAGCATGCTTTCGATTGTCTTTTATTTATCAGCATTTGAACATATTGTCAAGAAATAGAAAATCTCTATAATTGAATCGATTACCTATAACTAAAAGTGGAAAACAATTTGAGCAATTTCCTCTTTTGAGCAATTTCCTCTTTTGTCACTATGTCTGCTGCATAGGCGTCAGAAAGCGTCTTTATGATGGAAAGAAGGGTTTAGTAACAATATCCCTTCCAATTTGGAAATAGTATAATCCTATTTAAGGCAGCTGTTGCACATTATAGATACAGGAGATATGAACAATCTACATATTGTATCATATCGACATTTTTCATGACGACAAATATTAGAAAGGGCTATGCGGCTAGCTTTTGAAAAAGTTAAAAGCATTACCAAATTGAGGTTTAAATGCAATATAACAAAATTCGTTTGAGTAGTTAGGTTATTTGATTATTCCTTAGGTATCAGACCCATCAACATTTGTAGCAAGTAAAACTCGAAAAGTATTAAATATATGATAATAACAAAGTTATTTTGTGAAAGTGGAACCATTCTTCTATTGCAGTAAATATAATCTAATATAATGTTATTATCCTTGATGTTATCGTTATTGTTTGTTATCATTATCATTATAGTTGTTAATAATAATAATAAAACAAGAGCACCGCTTACAAGAGCACCGTCTGTGCCAGACGCTCGACTGATAGAAAACAGAAAAAAAACCTGAGCTGAACAAAATACCGGCCGACGACGACGCCAGGTTCATGACAATAGCTCTCGTTTTTTCAAAAGTCGAGCTTATAATACAAATTAATATAATTATTATCAATATAGTAATTATTATCATTATATATTAATATTATTGTTGAAGTCCTTAATATCAGTAGTTTACTGTAGTCCGTTATTATTGTTAGTTTTTAACCTAATTATTATCAATATAGTTATTATTATTGTTGTTATCATTATTGTTAGTTATCATTATCATTATAGTTGTTAATAATAAAATAATACAAATTAATATCATTAGTATCAATATAGTAATTATCATTATATATTAATATTGTTGTCGTCGTCGTTGTTTAAGTCCTTAATATCAGTAGTTTACTCTAGTCTGTAATTATTGTTAGTTATTAACAGACAGACAGACAGAACATTTTATTGTTGCAATGCGTATACAAAGTACATTGTCTAAAAAACATACATATACATAAAATATACATGACAGGAAAATGCAAACAAACATGATTCATTTGGAATTTATAGGATGATTGAATTAAACATGAATTCAGCATGAGAGTGATATAAACATGAATTTAACATGAGCATGATATAAACGTTGTGAGGATGAGCAATGTATAAATAGGGGAGTGTTATTTGGAAACAAAAGACATTGAACAATTGTTCCTAAATTTAAATGGTGAAGTGGATAATGTACAATGGAAGAATCAATTATGAAGTAAATAATGAGCGACGTATGAATGAAGGATTGAATGAGTGTACGAATTAATGATCAATCAAGTTGCAGTTTTCGAAGAAGAAATCATGATACATTTAATATGTTTCTCAGTAGAGTTGCCTCTTTGATATAAATAGCTAGACTAAGGGTTGTCTTTCTATTACTGTTGGTTAGTAGTTCAGCAAATTTATAGACGCTTGGACGAATAAAATAATACTTTTTCAAGTGTTTGTTCCTAAGTTCAGTAAAACATGGACATGCAATAATAAAATGAAATAAAATAAAATGAAATTCATCTTCGATGTCAGTAGATTTACAGCATAGACAATATCTTTCTTCTCTAGGGGTTCTGTTCTTAACCTAATTATTATCAATATAGTTATTATTATTGTTGTTATCATTATTGTTAGTTATCATTATAAATGTTAATAATAATAATAATACAGTTATTATTATAAGTCCTTAATATCAGTAGTTAAGTATGTTATCATTGTTAGTTATTAACATAATCATTATCAATATAGTTATTAACATAATCATTATCAATATAGTAAATCTTGTTACTCAAAAAAGCTTTGGCTTTTATACAAAATCCGACAAGAGTCTCACGTAGTTCTAAAATGCACCTAACTGCAGCAAACTTCAAACCTTCACTAGGAGGAATTAAAATGAATGAATAAATACAATTAATATCATTATTATCAATATTGCAATTATTATTATTATTATTATTGTCGTCGTCGTCGTTATTGTTATTATTATTATAAGTCCTTAATATCAGTAGTTAAGTGTGTTATCATTGTTACTTATTAACATAATCATTATAGTTATTATAATTGTTGTTATCATTATATTTGTTAATAATAATACAAATTAATATCATTTTAGTTTACTTTAGTGTGTTATTATTGTATCTTGTATTGTTAGTTTTTAACCTAATTATTATCAATAGAGTTATTATGTCTCCCCCCTCCGGAGGAGACATATTGCTTTTGCCTGCGCCGTCTGTCTGTCTGTCTGTACGTCCACATTTCTTGTCCGGCCTTTATCTCACAACCCCTTGGCCACATTTCTATGAAACTTCACAGGAGTCATCGGTACAATGTCTTGTTGCGCATATTACGAGGGCGTTTAATTTGACCTACTTTTGGATGAGTTATTGCCCTTTTTTTTAAATTTGTTTGTCTGTCTGTCTGTACGTCCACATTTCTTGTCCGGCCTTCATCTCACAACCCCTTTGCCACATTTCTATGAAACTTCACAGGAGTCATCGGTACAATGTGTTGTTGCGCATATTACGAGGGCGTTTAATTTGACCTACTTTTGGATGAGTAATTGCCCTTTTTTTTAAAATTTGTTTGTCTGTCTGTCTGTCTGTACGTCCACATTTCTTGTCCGGCCTTTATCTCACAACCCCTTGGCCACATTTCTATGAAACTTCACAGGAGTCATCGGTACAATGTGTTGTTGCGCATATTACGAGGGCGTTTAATTTGACCTACTTTTGGATGAGTTATTGACTGTCGCGGGTTTATCTCTGAGTAGGTTTTATCTCGGAGTGATTATTAGGTTTATCTTGAGACAACTCTTGTATGAATTCAGTACAAATTATGGCACTTGTTTGACTTTGACAATTTGGTTAAAGTTTGGCATGCAAGGTACTATCATGCACATATATCTCATAAACCACAGTTTACTATATAATCAAATTGCAAATGGTCGAGCATGCTGCCATATTGACAACTCTTGTTGTATGGTATTGCACGATATTTTGGTAATAAGGCCTACAAACCACTTTATCATATTGAATAGACATTTTAGTTGCTGAATTTAACTGTTGCTTTTGTTAAAGTTCAAGCCTCTAGAAGTTTTACTTGCTACAAAGTGTATACTTTCTCCAGTGCATGCCCGTATTGAATGAAGAGCCACATTTCTTAAACATAAATCAAATCAAGATGCTATTTAACATTTCTAAACAGGAATACATCACATACAGTGTATATCACAAATATCTAACATCGTCTACAAGGCTGAAAAAATCACACTTAGTAATCTTAGTAATATTGTTATTTCTTCTTTTCCATAACTGTCTCCCGGGAATCGATCATGTTACTTTACTTCTGACGTCTGATCTTGATATATAAATTGTTGGATACAAGCCGGATCTGATCTGTAGATAGACTGTCGCGGGTTTATCTCTGAGTAGGTTTTATCTCGGAGTGATTATTAGGTTTATCTTGGGAGTATAATCACTATCTTATACACCCCCCAGGTGTGGCGTACCAAATCTGGCGTTTAAGCGTCTATGTTAACCTGGAATTATATACTAGTAATATGCAGATGTTCTATTGCATTTTCAATAGTACACATATATGGTATATTACAGTATATATTCGTAATGTCACTAACAATAAGGAAACGCACTCTTTTTTTTCTAAGCCGAAAAAGGGGCATTACTGAATTATTTAAGACAATAGTAATGTAACTTGGTATAGACATACATAGTTTACTTGATGTATTGATAATCAAATACATGTTTAGTACTTTGGTCAAAGGGAAGCAATTCGGATTGGAGCACCTGGCAGACAATTTTGTCGAGGGAATTTCAGCTGAATCTATGTGACTGAAGTAGTCTTCAATTGTTTTATTGTTAGGAAAGAACCATAGCCAAAAACCATGGACAATGAATCACTTCCTTCTGACCTTTTGATATTGTTTAGAAGTGAAAGTAGAGAACGAGAAAAATCGTTTTTTCCAGGCCCGATTTGGTCCAAAATGACGGTTACCATTTATTATTGGTTGAATATAGGTTTGTGTTATTTGGATTGTTCGGAAAGAAGCATAGCCCAAAACGCTATAATTGTCACCTATAGAAAATAAATTGCTTCCATCTGACCATCAGGATCATTAATCTTTTTTTCTTCCTAATAAGGAATATTTCAATTTGTGTTACAAATAAACAAATTGTAATACAACTATACATGTAATACTTAAAAAAAACTAGAAAATTAAAATGTTATCTTTACCGAGTTCAGGGGTGTAGTTCCAAAGTCCAGTGTGCGTTGATCCATTCTTCTAATGTTTGTGTAGTTATCTATTCAAGCTGATCTCTTCCATCTCGGTTCTTTTTATCTGGGACAAAAACTGAACATGATAAGCATGTGGAAAGCAAACAAATATTCGTATATTGTAAATGGTTTAAAGAATCATATATAAATAAAGCTTCCGTTCTGTTCTATATTACAGACACATGGTTCGTTTGCACACGTTACGAATGGTGACAAGGAGTATCCAAGAAGATTATAAGCTGGTCGATCAAAAGTCACAAATGGTTCTTAGAAACGTTTTGACCAGTTCCCCCATGTAGACGCATTTTGATGCATTTAAAGGAGTCGACTTTTGAAAACATTATGACGTAAAAATTGCTCAACAAACTTCCTAACCCTTATCCACATGCAGACGAAGTTTGATGCAAATGATGCTGTTTTTGAAATTATTGTGACAAACGTAGACAATTGGTTAAAAACAAGCAGTTGCTCCTAAGGCTACAATAATTCGAAACGAGCAAGTAATTATTCAATACCTAGTCGGGGATTAAGCTATGAAGTCCAGTGTGCGTTGATCTGTGTTTTCATCTCTGAAGGTGGATCTGTTTCATATCGGTTCGTTATATCTGGTACAAAATCTGGAAGTACAACCGACATCTTTTAGATTACACACGTTACGAATGGTGACAAGAAGATTCTTAGCCTTTCAGCACATGCAGACAAACTTTGACGTAAATGAATATTAAGCAGACAAATTTTGAAAACATTGGGACAAAAGTAGAAATTGCTAAAAACAAGTTATTTCTCTTTTGCCGCTATGTTTTGAACATCTTTCAAGCAATACAACGTTCATTTAGGTATTTTCCATATTTCTTCTGCCTAGATGTGTTCAAAATCGTCTGTTGCAGATATATTTGTATGTGGGAAAGGATTAATGAGTACTTGAGATGCACTCCATGAAAACGTACTATTTGTTATTTTCTTTCCGTGTAAAGTTTGTGAATATCGATTAAACCTGCACACTTAGCATGTGCGACCAGTGTAGTCTCAGATCAATGTGTGCATCCGCATATATCTGTTTCTCGATCTACACTGGTCTATCGAAAGTCACAAATGGTTCTTAGAAACGTTTTGACCTGTTCCCTCATGTAGACGCATTTAAAGGAGTCGACTTTTGAAAACATTATGACGTAGAAATTGCTCAAGAAACTTTCTAACCCTTATCCACATGTAGACGCATTTTGATGCGGCTTTTGAAAACATTGTGACAAACATAGACATGGTTCAAAATGAATAGTTGCTCCTTATGCCACAATTATTCGAAACGAGCAAGTAATGACTTCTTACCTAGTCGGGGGTTGTAGCTCTGACGGTGGTGACGGTGATCTGTGTTTTCATCTGTGAAGGCGCATCTCTTTCATCTCGGTTTTTTATATCTGGAACAAAAACTGAACATGGTTAGCATGTGGAAAGCAAACACATAATTTGTATATTGTAAATAGTTTCAAGATCAATCATATATGAATAAAGCTTATGTTCTAAGAAACATTTTGACCCGTTCTCTCATGTAGACGCATTTTGGTGCATTTGAAGCAGTCGAGTTTTGAAAACCTAGTGACAAAAGTAGAAAATGCTCAACAAACTTCCTAACCCTTTCCTACATGTAGACGCATTTTGATGCATATGATGCAGTTTTTGAAAACATTGTGACATCGGAAGACATGGTTCAAACTGAATAGCTGCTCGATCCTTATGCCACAATTATTCGAAACGAGCAAGTAATTACTTCTTACCTAGTCGGGGGTTGTAGCTCTGACGGTGGTGACGGTGATCTGTGTTTTCATCTGTGAAGGCGCATCTCTTTCATCTCCGTTTTTTATATCTGGAACAAAAACTGAACATGGTTAGCATGTGGAAAGCAAACACATAATTCGTATATTGTAAATAGTTTCAAGATCAATCATATATGAATAAAGCTTCTGTTCTAAGAAACATTTTGACCCGTTCTCTCATGTAGACGCATTTTGGTGCATTTGAAGCAGTCGAGTTTTGAAAACCTAGTGACAAAAGTAGAAAATGCTCAACAAACTTCCTGACCCTTTCCCACATGTAGACGCATTTTGATGCATATGATGCGGTTTTTGAAAACATTGTGACATCGGAAGACATGGTTCAAACTGAATAGTTGCTCCTTATGCCACAATTATTCGAAACGAGCAAGTAATTACTTCTTACCTAGTCAGGGGTTGTAGCTCTGACGGTGGTGGCGGTGATCTGTGTTTTCATCTGTGAAGGCGCATCATCTCTTTCATCTCGGTGTGTTACATCTGGAACAAAAGCGGAACATGGTTAGCATGTGGAAAGCCATCACATAATTCGTATATTGTAAATAGTTTAAAGATCAATCATATATGAATAAAGCTTCTGTTCTAAGAAACAGTTTGACCCGTTATCTCATGTAGACGCATTTTGGTGCAATTGAAGCAGTCGAGTTTTGAAAACCTAGTGACAAAAGTAGAAAATGCTCAACAAACGTCCTAACCCTTTCCCACATGTAGACGCATGTTGATGCATATGGTGCGGCGGTTTTTGAAAACATTGTGACGTCGGAAGACATGGTTCAAAATGAATAGTTGCTACTTCTGCCACAATTATTCAAAACGAGCAAGTAATTACTGCTTACCTAGTCGCAGGTTGTAGCTCTGACGGTGGTGGCGGTGATCTGAGTTTTCATCTGTGAAGGCGCATCATCTCTTTCATCTCGGTGTGTTACATCTGGAACAAAAGCGGAACATGGTTAGCATGTGGAAAGCCATCACATAATTCGTATATTGTAAATAGTTTAAAGATCAATCATATATGAATAAAGCTTCTGTTCTAAGAAACAGTTTGACCCGTTATCTCATGTAGACGCATTTTGGTGCAATTGAAGCAGTCGAGTTTTGAAAACCTAGTGACAAAAGTAGAAAATGCTCAACAAACGTCCTAACCCTTTCCCACATGTAGACGCATGTTGATGGCGGTTTTTGAAAACATTGTTACGTCGGAAGACATGGTTCTAAATGAATAGTTGCTACTTCTGCCACAATTATTCGAAACGAGCAAGTAATTACTGCTTACCTAGTCGCAGGTTGTAGCTCTGACGGTGGTGGCGGTGATCTGAGTTTTCATCTGTGAAGGCGCATCATCTCTTTCATCTCGGTGTGTTACATCTGGAACAAAAGCGGAACATGGTTAGCATGTGGAAAGCCATCACATAATTCGTATATTGTAAATAGTTTAAAGATCAATCATATATGAATAAAGCTTCTGTTCTAAGAAACAGTTTGACCCATTCTCTCATGTAGACGCATTTTGGTGCAATTGAAGCAGTCGAGTTTTGAAAACCTAGTGACAAAAGTAGAAAATGCTCAACAAACTTCCTAACCCTTTCTCACATGTAGACGCATGTTGATGCAGCTTTTGAAAACATTGTGACAAACGTAGACATGGTTCAAATCGAACAGTTGCTCCTTTTCCCACATTTATTCGAAACGAGCAAGTAATTAATCCTTACCTAGTCGCTGAGTGTAGGAGACGTAGTTCTGAAGTCCACCAGTGTGCTGTGCCTTGATCTGTGAATCTTTCATCTCGGTTGGTTATATCTGGAACGTAAATGAAACCTGTCGACGCATTTCGATGCAATTGAAGCAGTCGAGTATTGAAAACATTGTGACAAAAGTAGAAAATGCTCAACAAACTTCCTAACCCTTTCTCACATGTAGACGCATGTTGATGCAGCTTTTGAAAACATTGTGACAAACGTAGACATGGTTCAAATCGAACAGTTGCTCCTTTTCCCACATTTATTCGAAACGAGCAAGTAATTAATCCTTACCTAGTCGCTGAGTGTAGGAGACGTAGTTCTGAAGTCCACCAGTGTGCTGTGCCTTGATCTGTGTCTTGATCTGTGAATCTTTCATCTCGGTTGGTTATATCTGGTATGTAAATGAAACATGTAGACGCAGTTCGATGCAATTGAAGCAGTCGAGTATTAAAAACATTGTGACAAAAGTAGAAAATGCTCCACAAACTTCCTTACCCTTTCCCACATGTAGACGCATGTTGATGCATAGGATGCGGCTTTTGAAAACATTGTGACAAACGTAGTAGACATGGTTCAAATCGAACAGTTAATGCTCCTTTTCCCACATTTATTCGAAACGAGCAAGTAATTAATCCTTACCTAGTCGCTGCGTGAAGGAGACGTAGTTCTGAAGTCCACCAGTGTGCTGTGCCTTGATCTGTGTCTTGATCTGTGAATCTTTCATCTCGGTTGGTTATATCTGGAACGTAAATGAAACCTGTAGACGCAGTTCGATGCAATTGAAGCAGTCGAGTATTGAAAACATTGTGACAAAAGTAGAAAATGCTCTACAAACTTCCTAACCCTTTCCCACATGTAGACGCATGTTGATGCATAGGATGGGGCTTTTGAAAACATTGTGACAAACGTAGTAGACATGGTTCAAATCGAACAGTTAATGCTCCTTTTCCCACATTTATTCGAAACGAGCAAGTAATTAATCCTTACCTAGTCGCTGCGTGAAGGAGACGTAGTTCTGAAGTCCACCAGTGTGCTGTGCCTTGATCTGTGCCTTGATCTGTATCTTGATCTGTGAATCTTTCATCTCGGTTGGTTATATCTGGAACGTTAATGAAACCTGTAGACGCAGTTCGATGCAATTGAAGCAGTCGAGTATTGAAAACATTGTGACAAAAGTAGAAAATGCTCCACAAACTTCCTTACCCTTTCCCACATGTAGACACATGTTGATGCATAGGATGCGGCTTTTGAAAACATTGTGACAAACGTAGTAGACATGGTTCAGATCGAACAGTTAATGCTCCTTTTCCCACATTTATTCGAAACGAGCAAGTAATTAATCCTTACCTAGTCGCTGCATGAAGGAGACGTAGTTCTGAAGTCCACCAGTGTGCTGTGCCTTGATCTGTGCCTTGATCTGTGTCTTGATCTGTGAATCTTTCATCTCGGTTGGTTATATCTGGAACGTAAATGAAACCTGTAGACGCAGTTCGATGCAATTGAAGCAGTCGAGTATTGAAAACATTGTGACAAAAGTAGAAAATGCTCCACAAACTTCCTAACCCTTTCCCACATGTAGACGCATGTTGATGCATAGGATGCAGCTTTTGAAAACATTGTGACAAACGTAGTAGACATGGTTCAAATCGAACAGTTAATGCTCCTTTTCCCACATTTATTCGAATCGAGCAAGTAATTAATCCTTACCTAGTCGCTGCGTGAAGGAGACGTAGTTCTGAAGTCCACCAGTGTGCTGTGCCTTGATCTGTGTCTTGATCTGTGAATCTTTCATCTCGGTTGGTTATATCTGGAACGTAAATGAAACCTGTAGACGCAGTTCGATGCAATTGAAGCAGTCGAGTATTGAAAACATTGTGACAAAAGTAGAAAATGCTCTACAAACTTCCTAACCCTTTCCCACATGTAGACGCATGTTGATGCGGCTTTTGAAAACATTGTGACAAACGTAGTAGACATGGTTTAAATTGAACAGTTAATGCTCCTTTTCCCACATTTATTCGAAACGAGCAAGTAATTAATCCTTACCTAGTCGCTGCGTGAAGGAGACGTAGTTCTGAAGTCCACCAGTGTGCTGTGCCTTGATCTGTGCCTTGATCTGTGTCTTGATCTGTGAATCTTTCATCTCGGTTGGTTATATCTGGAACGTAAATGAAACCTGTAGACGCAGTTCGATGCAATTGAAGCGGTCGAGTATTGAAAACATTGTGACAAAAGTAGAAAATGCTCCACAAACTTCCTAACCCTTTCCCACATGTAGACGCACGTTGATGCGGCTTTTGAAAACATTGTGACAAACGTAGTAGACATGGTTCAAATCGAACAGTTAATGCTCCTTTTCCCACATTTTTTCGAAACGAGCAAGTAATTAATCCTTACCTAGTCGCTGCGTGAAGGAGACGTAGTTCTGAAGTCCACCAGTGTGCTGTGCCTTGATCTGTGTCTTGATCTGTGAATCTTTCATCTCGGTTGGTTATATCTGGAACGTAAATGAAACCTGTAGACGCAGTTCGAAGCAATTGAAGCAGTCGAGTATTGAAAACATTGTGACAAAAGTAGAAAATGCTCTACAAACTTCCTAACCCTTTCCCACATGTAGACGCATGTTGATGCATAGGATGCGGCTTTTGAAAACATTGTGACAAACGTAGTAGACATGGTTCAAATCGAACAGTTAATGCTCCTTTTCCCACATTTATTCGAAACGAGCAAGTAATTAATCCTTACCTAGTCGCTGCGTGAAGGAGACGTAGTTCTGAAGTCCACCAGTGTGCTGTGCCTTGATCTGTGTCTTGATCTGTGAATCTTTCATCTCGGTTGGTTATATCTGGAACGTAAATGAAACCTGTAGACGCAGTTCGATGCAATTGAAGCAGTCGAGTATTGAAAACATTGTGACAAAAGTAGAAAATGCTCCACAAACTTCCTAACTCTTTCCCACATGTAGACGCATGTTGATGCATAGGATGGGGCTTTTGAAAACATTGTGACAAACGTAGTAGACATGGTTTAAATCGAACAGTTAATGCTCCTTTTCCCACATTTATTCGAAACGAGCAAGTAATTAATCCTTACCTAGTCGCTGCGTGAAGGAGACGTAGTTCTGAAGTCCACCAGTGTGCTGTGCCTTGATCTGTGTCTTGATCTGTGAATCTTTCATCTCGGTTGGTTATATCTGGAACGTAAATGAAACCTGTAGACGCAGTTCGATGCAATTGAAGCAGTCGAGTATTGAAAACATTGTGATAAAAGTAGAAAATGCTCCACAAACTTCCTAACTCTTTCCCACATGTAGACGCATGTTGATGCATAGGATGGGGCTTTTGAAAACATTGTGACAAACGTAGTAGACATGGTTTAAATCGAACAGTTAATGCTCCTTTTCCCACATTTATTAGAAACGAGCAAGTAATTAATCCTTACCTAGTCGCTGCGTGAAGGAGACGTAGTTCTGAAGTCCACCAGTGTGCTGTGCCTTGATCTGTGCCTTGATCTGTGTCTTGATCTGTGAATCTTTCATCTCGGTTGGTTATTTCTGGAACGTAAATGAAACCTGTAGACGCAGTTCGATGCAATTGAAGCAGTCGAGTATTGAAAACATTGTGACAAAAGTAGAAAATGCTCCACAAACTTCCTAACCTTTTCCCACATGTAGACGCATGTTGATGCATAGGATGCGGCTTTTGAAAACATTGTGACAAACGTAGTAGACATGGTTCAAATCGAACAGTTAATGCTCCTTTTCCCACATTTATTCGAAACGAGCAAGTAATTAATCCTTACCTAGTCGCTGCGTGAAGGAGACGTAGTTCTGAAGTCCACCAGTGTGCTGTGCCTTGATCTGTGTCTTGATCTGTGAATCTTTCATCTCGGTTGGTTATATCTGGAATGTTAATGAAACCTGTAGACGCAGTTCGATGCAATTGAAGCAGTCGAGTATTGAAAACATTGTGACAAAAGTAGAAAATGCTCCACAAACTTCCTTACCCTTTCCCACATGTAGACACATGTTGATGCATAGGATGCGGCTTTTGAAAACATTGTGACAAACGTAGTAGACATGGTTCAAATCGAACAGTTAATGCTCCTTTTCCCACATTTATTCGAAACGAGCAAGTAATTAATCCTTACCTAGTCGCTGCGTGAAGGAGACGTAGTTCTGAAGTCCACCAGTGTGCTGTGCCTTGATCTGTGCCTTGATCTGTGCCTTGATCTGTGTCTTGATCTGTGAATCTTTCATCTCGGTTGGTTATATCTGGAACGTAAATGAAAACTGTAGACGCAGTTCGATGCAATTGAAGCAGTCGAGTATTGAAAACATTGTGACAAAAGTAGAAAATGCTCCACAAACTTCCTAACCCTTTCCCACATGTAGACGCATGTTGATGCATAGGATGCGGCTTTTGAAAACATTGTGACAAACGTAGTAGACATGGTTCAAATCGAACAGTTAATGCTCCTTTTCCCACATTTATTCGAATCGAGCAAGTAATTAATCCTTACCTAGTCGCTGCGTGAAGGAGACGTAGTTCTGAAGTCCACCAGTGTGCTGTGCCTTGATCTGTGTCTTGATCTGTGAATCTTTCATCTCGGTTGGTTATATCTGGAACGTAAATGAAACCTGTAGACGCAGTTCGATGCAATTGAAGCAGTCGAGTATTGAAAACATTGTGACAAAAGTAGAAAATGCTCCACAAACTTCCTTACCCTTTCCCACATGTAGACACATGTTGATGCAAAGGATGCGGCTTTTGAAAACATTGTGACAAACGTAGTAGACATGGTTCAAATCGAACAGTTAATGCTCCTTTTCCCACATTTATTCGAAACGAGCAAGTAATTAATCCTTACCTAGTCGCTGCGTGAAGGAGACGTAGTTCTGAAGTCCACCAGTGTGCTGTGCCTTGATCTGTGCCTTGATCTGTATCTTGATCTGTGAATCTTTCATCTCGGTTGGTTATATCTGGAACGTAAATGAAACCTGTAGACGCAGTTCGATGCAATTGAAGCAGTCGAGTATTGAAAACATTGTGACAAAAGTAGAAAATGCTCCACAAACTTCCTTACCCTTTCCCACATGTAGACACATGTTGATGCATAGGATGCGGCTTTTGAAAACATTGTGACAAACGTAGTAGACATGGTTCAAATCGAACAGTTAATGCTCCTTTTCCCACATTTATTCGAAACGAGCAAGTAATTAATCCTTACCTAGTCGCTGCGTGAAGGAGACGTAGTTCTGAAGTCCACCAGTGTGCTGTGCCTTGATCTGTGCCTTGATCTGTATCTTGATCTGTGAATCTTTCATCTCGGTTGGTTATATCTGGAACGTAAATGAAACCTGTAGATGCAGTTCGATGCAATTGAAGCAGTCGAGTATTGAAAACATTGTGACAAAAGTAGAAAATGCTCCACAAACTTCCTAACCCTTTCCAACATGTAGACGCATGTTGATGCATAGGATGCAGCTTTTGAAAACATTGTGACAAACGTAGTAGACATGGTTCAAATCGAACAGTTAATGCTCCTTTTCCCACATTTATTCGAATCGAGCAAGTAATTAATCCTTACCTAGTCGCTGCGTGAAGGAGACGTAGTTCTGAAGTCCACCAGTGTGCTGTGCCTTGATCTGTGTCTTGATCTGTGAATCTTTCATCTCGGTTGGTTATATCTGGAACGTAAATGAAACCTGTAGACGCAGTTCGATGCAATTGAAGCAGTCGAGTATTGAAAACATTGTGACAAAAGTAGAAAATGCTCTACAAACTTCCTAACCCTTTCCCACATGTAGACGCATGTTGATGCATAGGATGCGGCTTTTGAAAACATTGTGACAAACGTAGTAGACATGGTTCAAATCGAACAGTTAATGCTCCTTTTCCCACATTTATTCGAATCGAGCAAGTAATTAATCCTTACCAAGTCGCTGCGTGAAGGAGACGTAGTTCTGAAGTCCACTAGTGTGCTGTGCCTTGATCTGTGCCTTGATCTGTGTCTTGATCTGTGAATCTTTCATCTCGGTTGGTTATATCTGGAACGTAAATGAAACCTGTAGACGCAGTTCGATGCAATTGAAGCAGTCGAGTATTGAAAACATTGTGACAAAAGTAGAAAATGCTCTACAAACTTCCTAACCCTTTCCCACATGTAGACGCATGTTGATGCATAGGATGCGGCTTTTGAAAACATTGTGACAAACGTAGTAGACATGGTTTAAATTGAACAGTTAATGCTCCTTTTCCCACATTTATTCGAAACGAGCAAGTAATTAATCCTTACCTAGTCGCTGCGTGAAGGAGACGTAGTTCTGAAGTCCACCAGTGTGCTGTGCCTTGATCTGTGCCTTGATCTGTGTCTTGATCTGTGAATCTTTCATCTCGGTTGGTTATATCTGGAACGTAAATGAAACCTGTAGACGCAGTTCGATGCAATTGAAGCGGTCGAGTATTGAAAACATTGTGACAAAAGTAGAAAATGCTCCACAAACTTCCTAACCCTTTCCCACATGTAGACGCACGTTGATGCGGCTTTTGAAAACATTGTGACAAACGTAGTAGACATGGTTCAAATCGAACAGTTAATGCTCCTTTTCCCACATTTATTAGAAACGAGCAAGTAATTAATCCTTACCTAGTCACTGCGTGAAGGAGACGTAGTTCTGAAGTCCACCAGTGTGCTGTGCCTTGATCTGTGTCTTGATCTGTGAATCTTTCATCTCGGTTGGTTATATCTGGAACGTAAATGAAACCTGTAGACGCAGTTCGATGCAATTGAAGCAGTCGAGTATTGAAAACATTGTGACAAAAGTAGAAAAATGCTCTACAAACTTCCTAACCCTTTCCCACATGTAGACGCATGTTGATGCATAGGATGCGGCTTTTGAAAACATTGTGACAAACGTAGTAGACATGGTTCAAATCGAACAGTTGATGCTCCTTTTCCCACATTTATTCGAAACGAGCAAGTAATTAATCCTTACCTAGTCGCTGCGTGAAGGAGACGTAGTTCTGAAGTCCACCAGTGTGCTGTGCCTTGATCTGTGTCTTGATCTGTGAATCTTTCATCTCGGTTGGTTATATCTGGAACGTAAATGAAACCTGTAGACGTAGTTCGATGCAATTGAAGCAGTCGAGTATTGAAAACATTGTGACAAACGTAGACATGGTTCAAATCGAACAGTTGCTCCTTTTCCCACATTTATTCGAAACGAGCAAGTAATTAATCCTTACCTAGTCGCTGAGTGTAGGAGACGTAGTTCTGAAGTCCACCAGTGTGCTGTGCCTTGATCTGTGAATCTTTCATCTCGGTTGGTTATATCTGGAACCCCGTGCCTACATTCAATGTTGAAAAGCCTTAATGACTCCAAGTAGACATGACATGACCTAAATATAATGAAACCGTGCCTAGAATGACACCTTAAACCTTAAATCTCCTCTCTTTGCTGCCTCTTAAGGAGAAAGAAAGGACCTCGTGCCTACATTCAATGTTGAAAAGCCTTAATGACTCCCCAAGTAGACACGACATGACCTAAATAGAATGAAACCGTGCCTAGAATGACACCTTAAATCTCCTCTCTTTGCTGCCTCTTAAGGAGAAAGAAAGGACCTCGTGCCTACATTCAATGTTGAAAAGCCTTAATGACTCCCCAAGTAGACACGACATGACCTAAATATAATGAAACCGTGCCTAGAATGACACCTTAAACCTTAAATCTCCTCTCTTTGCTGCCTCTTAAGGAGAAAGAAAGGACCTCGTGCCTACATTCAATGTTGAAAAGCCTTAATGACTCCCCAAGTAGACACGACATGACCTAAATATAATGAAACCGTGCCTAGAATGACACCTTAAACCTTAAATCTCCTCTCTTTGATGCCTCTTAAGGAGAAAGAAAGGACATCGTGCCTACATTCAATGTTGAAAAGCCTTAATGACTCCCCAAGTAGACACGACATGACCTAAATATAATGAAACCGTGCCTAGAATGACACCTTAAACCTTAAATCTCCTCTCTTTGCTGCCTCTTAAGGAGAAAGAAAGGACCTCGTGCCTACATTCAATGTTGAAAAGCCTTAATGACTCCCCAAGTAGACACGACATGACCTTAATATAATGAAACCGTGCCTAGAATGACACCTTAAACCTTAAATCTCCTCTCTTTGCTGCCTCTTAAGGAGAAAGAAAGGACCTCGTGCCTACATTCAATGTTGAAAAGCCTTAATGACTCCCCAAGTAGACACGACATGACCTAAATATAATGAAACCGTGCCTAGAATGACACCTTAAACCTTAAATCTCCTCTCTTTGCTGCCTCTTAAGGAGAAAGAAAGGACCTCGTGCCTACATTCAATGTTGAAAAGCCTTAATGACTCCCCAAGTAGACACGACATGACCTAAATATAATGAAACCGTGCCTAGAATGACACCTTAAACCTTAAATCTCCTCTCTTTGCTGCCTCTTAAGGAGAAAGAAAGGACCTCATGCATACATTCAATGTTGAAAAGCCTTAATGACTCCCCAAGTATTTTTGTTTGGAGTTTAACGCCGCTTTCAACAGCTTTGGTCATATCACGGCGGTCAGTGCACCTACCCATGTTTTCCTGGCTTTCCCACACCAGTACTTACACAACATTCTTTCGAAGCCACCGACTACTTTCTCACATAGATCAGAGGTGAGAGGCAATGGAAAACATCGCCCGAAAGAATGTCGCCGCAACCGGGCTCCCCAAGTAGACACGACATGACCTAAATATAATGAAACCGTGCCTAGAATGACACCTTAAACCTTAATTGTCCTGTCTTTCCTGCCTCGTCAGGAGAAAGAAAGGACCCGTGCCTACATTCAATGTTGAAAAGCCTTAATGACTCCCCAAGTCGACACGACATGACCTAAATATAATGAAACCGTGCCTAGAATGACACCTTAAACCTTAAATCTCCTCTCTTTGCTGCCTCTTAAGGAGAAAGAAAGGACCTCGTGCCTACATTCAATGTTGAAAAGCCTTAATGACTCCCCAAGTAGACACGACATGACCTAAATATAATGAAACCGTGCCTAGAATGACACCTTAAACCTTAAATCTCCTCTCTTTGCTGCCTCTTAAGGAGAAAGAAAGGACCTCGTGCCTACATTCAATGTTGAAAAGCCTTAATGACTCCCCAAGTAGACACGACATGACCTAAATATAATGAAACCGTGCCTAGAATGACACCTTAAACCTTAAATCTCCTCTCTTTGCTGCCTCTTAAGGAGAAAGAAAGGACATCGTGCCTACATTCAATGTTGAAAAGCCTTAATGACTCCCCAAGTAGACACGACATGACCTAAATATAATGAAACCGTGCCTAGAATGACACCTTAAACCTTAAATCTCCTCTCTTTGCTGCCTCTTAAGGAGAAAGAAAGGACATCGTGCCTACATTCAATGTTGAAAAGCCTTAATGACTCCCCAAGTAGACACGACATGACCTAAATATAATGAAACCGTGCCTAGAATGACACCTTAAACCTTAAATCTCCTCTCTTTGCTGCCTCTTAAGGAGAAAGAAAGGACATCGTGCCTACACGGGCCTTCTGGGGCTAGGTTACAGACGAATGGAAAAGTTTCTGTCATTGCATTTATAAACATTATGTGAATGCTTGTTTTATATTTTAATGTTTAATTACATTGTTGAATTTCATGTTCAATGTATGATTGTTGAGGGCCACAGAGCCTTAATGACTCCCCAAGTAGACACGACATGACCTAAATATAATGAAACCGTGCCTAGAATGACACCTTAAACCTTAAATCTCCTCTCTTTGCTGCCTCTTAAGGAGAAAGAAAGGACATCGTGCCTACATTCAATGTTGAAAAGCCTTAATGACTCCCCAAGTAGACACGACATGACCTAAATATAATGAAACCGTGCCTAGAATGACACCTTAAACCTTAAATCTCCTCTCTTTGCTGCCTCTTAAGGAGAAAGAAAGGACATCGTGCCTACATTCAATGTTGAAAAGCCTTAATGACTCCCCAAGTAGACACGACATGACCGAAATAGAATGAAACCGTGCCTAGAATGACACCTTAAACCTTAATTGTCCTGTCTTTCCTGCCTCGTCAGGAGAAAAAAAGGACCCGTGCCTACATTCAATGTTGAAAAGCCTTAATGACTCCCCAAGTCGACACGACATGACCTAAATATAATGAAACCGTGCCTAGAATGACACCTTAAACCTTAAATCTCCTCTCTTTGCTGCCTCTTAAGGAGAAAGAAAGGACCTCGTGCCTACATTCAATGTTGAAAAGCCTTAATGACTCCCCAAGTAGACACGACATGACCTAAATATAATGAAACCGTGCCTAGAATGACACCTTAAACCTTAAATCTCCTCTCTTTGCTGCCTCTTAAGGAGAAAGAAAGGACCTCGTGCCTACATTCAATGTTGAAAAGCCTTAATGACTCCCCAAGTAGACACGACATGACCTAAATATAATGAAACCGTGCCTAGAATGACACCTTAAACCTTAAATCTCCTCTCTTTGCTGCCTCTTAAGGAGAAAGAAAGGACCTCGTGCCTACATTCAATGTTGAAAAGCCTTAATGACTCCCCAAGTAGACACGACATGACCTAAATAGAATGAAACCGTGCCTAGAATGACACCTTAAACCTTAAATCTCCTCTCTTTGCTGCCTCTTAAGGAGAAAGAAAGGACCTCATGCCTACATTCAATGTTGAAAAGCCTTAATGACTCCCCAAGTATTTTTGTTTGGAGTTTAACGCCGCTTTCAACAGCTTTGGTCATATCACGGCGGTCAGTGCACCTACCCATGTTTTCCTGGCTTTCCCACACCAGTACTTACACAACATTCTTTCGAAGCCACTGACTACTTTCTCACATAGATCAGAGGTGAGAGGCAATGGAAAACATCGCCCGAAAGAATGTCGCCGCAACCGGGCTCCCCAAGTAGACACGACATGACCTAAATATAATGAAACCGTGCCTAGAATGACACCTTAAACCTTAAATCTCCTCTCTTTGATGCCTCTTAAGGAGAAAGAAAGGACATCGTGCCTACATTCAATGTTGAAAAGCCTTAATGACTCCCCAAGTAGACACGACATGACCTAAATATAATGAAACCGTGCCTAGAATGACACCTTAAACCTTAAATCTCCTCTCTTTGCTGCCTCTTAAGGAGAAAGAAAGGACCTCGTGCCTACATTCAATGTTGAAAAGCCTTAATGACTCCCCAAGTAGACACGACATGACCTAAATATAATGAAACCATGCCTAGAATGACACCTTAAACCTTAAATCTCCTCTCTTTGCTGCCTCTTAAGGAGAAAGAAAGGACCTCGTGCCTACATTCAATGTTGAAAAGCCTTAATGACTCCCCAAGTAGACACGACATGACCTAAATATAATGAAACCGTGCCTAGAATGACACCTTAAACCTTAAATCTCCTCTCTTTGCTGCCTCTTAAGGAGAAAGAAAGGACCTCGTGCCTACATTCAATGTTGAAAAGCCTTAATGACTCCCCAAGTAGACACGACATGACCTAAATATAATGAAACCGTGCCTAGAATGACACCTTAAACCTTAAATCTCCTCTCTTTGCTGCCTCTTAAGGAGAAAGAAAGGACATCGTGCCTACATTCAATGTTGAAAAGCCTTAATGACTCCCCAAGTAGACACGACATGACCTAAATATAATGAAACCGTGCCTAGAATGACACCTTAAACCTTAAATCTCCTCTCTTTGCTGCCTCTTAAGGAGAAAGAAAGGACATCGTGCCTACATTCAATGTTGAAAAGCCTTAATGACTCCCCAAGTAGACACGACATGACCGAAATAGAATGAAACCGTGCCTAGAATGACACCTTAAACCTTAATTGTCCTGTCTTTCCTGCCTCGTCAGGAGAAAGAAAGGACCCGTGCCTACATTCAATGTTGAAAAGCCTTAATGACTCCCAAGTCGACACGACATGACCTAAATATAATGAAACCGTGCCTAGAATGACACCTTAAACCTTAAATCTCCTCTCTTTGCTGCCTCTTAAGGAGAAAGAAAGGACCTCGTGCCTACATTCAATGTTGAAAAGCCTTAATGACTCCCCAAGTAGATACGACATGACCTAAATAGAATGCAACCGTGCCTAGAATGACACCTTAAACCTTAAATCTCCTCTCTTTGCTGCCTCTTAAGGAGAAAGAAAGGACCTCATGCCTACATTCAATGTTGAAAAGCCTTAATGACTCCCCAAGTATTTTTGTTTGGAGTTTAACGCCGCTTTCAACAGCTTTGGTCATATCACGGCGGTCAGTGCACCTACCCATGTTTTCCTGGCTTTCCCACACCAGTACTTACACAACATTCTTTCGAAGCCACTGACTACTTTCTCACATAGATCAGAGGTGAGAGGCAATGGAAAACATCGCCCGAAAGAATGTCGCCGCAACCGGGCTCCCCAAGTAGACACGACATGACCTAAATATAATGAAACCGTGCCTAGAATGACACCTTAAACCTTAAATCTCCTCTCTTTGATGCCTCTTAAGGAGAAAGAAAGGACATCGTGCCTACATTCAATGTTGAAAAGCCTTAATGACTCCCCAAGTAGACACGACATGACCTAAATATAATGAAACCGTGCCTAGAATGACACCTTAAACCTTAAATCTCCTCTCTTTGCTGCCTCTTAAGGAGAAAGAAAGGACCTCGTGCCTACATTCAATGTTGAAAAGCCTTAATGACTCCCCAAGTAGACACGACATGACCTAAATATAATGAAACCGTGCCTAGAATGACACCTTAAACCTTAAATCTCCTCTCTTTGCTGCCTCTTAAGGAGAAAGAAAGGACCTCGTGCCTACATTCAATGTTGAAAAGCCTTAATGACTCCCCAAGTAGACACGACATGACCTAAATATAATGAAACCGTGCCTAGAATGACACCTTAAACCTTAAATCTCCTCTCTTTGCTGCCTCTTAAGGAGAAAGAAAGGACCTCGTGCCTACATTCAATGTTGAAAAGCCTTAATGACTCCCCAAGTAGACACGACATGACCTAAATATAATGAAACCGTGCCTAGAATGACACCTTAAACCTTAAATCTCCTCTCTTTGCTGCCTCTTAAGGAGAAAGAAAGGACATCGTGCCTACATTCAATGTTGAAAAGCCTTAATGACTCCCCAAGTAGACACGACATGACCTAAATATAATGAAACCGTGCCTAGAATGACACCTTAAACCTTAAATCTCCTCTCTTTGCTGCCTCTTAAGGAGAAAGAAAGGACCTCGTGCCTACATTCAATGTTGAAAAGCCTTAATGACTCCCCAAGTAGACATGACATGACCTAAATATAATGAAACCATGCCTAGAATGACACCTTAAACCTTAAATCTCCTCTCTTTGCTGCCTCTTAAGGAGAAAGAAAGGACCTCGTGCCTACATTCAATGTTGAAAAGCCTTAATGACTCCCCAAGTAGACACGACATGACCTAAATATAATGAAACCGTGCCTAGAATGACACCTTAAACCTTAAATCTCCTCTCTTTGCTGCCTCTTAAGGAGAAAGAAAGGACATCGTGCCTACATTCAATGTTGAAAAGCCTTAATGACTCCCCAAGTAGACACGACATGACCTAAATATAATGAAACCGTGCCTAGAATGACACCTTAAACCTTAAATCTCCTCTCTTTGCTGCCTCTTAAGGAGAAAGAAAGGACATCGTGCCTACATTCAATGTTGAAAAGCCTTAATGACTCCCCAAGTAGACACGACATGACCGAAATAGAATGAAACCGTGCCTAGAATGACACCTTAAACCTTAATTGTCCTGTCTTTCCTGCCTCGTCAGGAGAAAAAAAGGACCCGTGCCTACATTCAATGTTGAAAAGCCTTAATGACTCCCCAAGTCGACACGACATGACCTAAATATAATGAAACCGTGCCTAGAATGACACCTTAAACCTTAAATCTCCTCTCTTTGCTGCCTCTTAAGGAGAAAGAAAGGACCTCGTGCCTACATTCAATGTTGAAAAGCCTTAATGACTCCCCAAGTAGACACGACATGACCTAAATATAATGAAACCGTGCCTAGAATGACACCTTAAACCTTAAATCTCCTCTCTTTGCTGCCTCTTAAGGAGAAAGAAAGGACCTCGTGCCTACATTCAATGTTGAAAAGCCTTAATGACTCCCCAAGTAGACACGACATGACCTAAATATAATGAAACCGTGCCTAGAATGACACCTTAAACCTTAAATCTCCTCTCTTTGCTGCCTCTTAAGGAGAAAGAAAGGACCTCGTGCCTACATTCAATGTTGAAAAGCCTTAATGACTCCCCAAGTAGACACGACATGACCTAAATAGAATGAAACCGTGCCTAGAATGACACCTTAAACCTTAAATCTCCTCTCTTTGCTGCCTCTTAAGGAGAAAGAAAGGACCTCATGCCTACATTCAATGTTGAAAAGCCTTAATGACTCCCCAAGTATTTTTGTTTGGAGTTTAACGCCGCTTTCAACAGCTTTGGTCATATCACGGCGGTCAGTGCACCTACCCATGTTTTCCTGGCTTTCCCACACCAGTACTTACACAACATTCTTTCGAAGCCACTGACTACTTTCTCACATAGATCAGAGGTGAGAGGCAATGGAAAACATCGCCCGAAAGAATGTCGCCGCAACCGGGCTCCCCAAGTAGACACGACATGACCTAAATATAATGAAACCGTGCCTAGAATGACACCTTAAACCTTAAATCTCCTCTCTTTGATGCCTCTTAAGGAGAAAGAAAGGACATCGTGCCTACATTCAATGTTGAAAAGCCTTAATGACTCCCCAAGTAGACACGACATGACCTAAATATAATGAAACCGTGCCTAGAATGACACCTTAAACCTTAAATCTCCTCTCTTTGCTGCCTCTTAAGGAGAAAGAAAGGACCTCGTGCCTACATTCAATGTTGAAAAGCCTTAATGACTCCCCAAGTAGACACGACATGACCTAAATATAATGAAACCGTGCCTAGAATGACACCTTAAACCTTAAATCTCCTCTCTTTGCTGCCTCTTAAGGAGAAAGAAAGGACCTCGTGCCTACATTCAATGTTGAAAAGCCTTAATGACTCCCCAAGTAGACACGACATGACCTAAATATAATGAAACCGTGCCTAGAATGACACCTTAAACCTTAAATCTCCTCTCTTTGCTGCCTCTTAAGGAGAAAGAAAGGACCTCGTGCCTACATTCAATGTTGAAAAGCCTTAATGACTCCCCAAGTAGACACGACATGACCTAAATATAATGAAACCGTGCCTAGAATGACACCTTAAACCTTAAATCTCCTCTCTTTGCTGCCTCTTAAGGAGAAAGAAAGGACATCGTGCCTACATTCAATGTTGAAAAGCCTTAATGACTCCCCAAGTAGACACGACATGACCTAAATATAATGAAACCGTGCCTAGAATGACACCTTAAACCTTAAATCTCCTCTCTTTGCTGCCTCTTAAGGAGAAAGAAAGGACATCGTGCCTACATTCAATGTTGAAAAGCCTTAATGACTCCCCAAGTAGACACGACATGACCGAAATAGAATGAAACCGTGCCTAGAATGACACCTTAAACCTTAATTGTCCTGTCTTTCCTGCCTCGTCAGGAGAAAGAAAGGACCCGTGCCTACATTCAATGTTGAAAAGCCTTAATGACTCCCAAGTCGACACGACATGACCTAAATATAATGAAACCGTGCCTAGAATGACACCTTAAACCTTAAATCTCCTCTCTTTGCTGCCTCTTAAGGAGAAAGAAAGGACCTCGTGCCTACATTCAATGTTGAAAAGCCTTAATGACTCCCCAAGTAGATACGACATGACCTAAATAGAATGCAACCGTGCCTAGAATGACACCTTAAACCTTAAATCTCCTCTCTTTGCTGCCTCTTAAGGAGAAAGAAAGGACCTCATGCCTACATTCAATGTTGAAAAGCCTTAATGACTCCCCAAGTATTTTTGTTTGGAGTTTAACGCCGCTTTCAACAGCTTTGGTCATATCACGGCGGTCAGTGCACCTACCCATGTTTTCCTGGCTTTCCCACACCAGTACTTACACAACATTCTTTCGAAGCCACTGACTACTTTCTCACATAGATCAGAGGTGAGAGGCAATGGAAAACATCGCCCGAAAGAATGTCGCCGCAACCGGGCTCCCCAAGTAGACACGACATGACCTAAATATAATGAAACCGTGCCTAGAATGACACCTTAAACCTTAAATCTCCTCTCTTTGATGCCTCTTAAGGAGAAAGAAAGGACATCGTGCCTACATTCAATGTTGAAAAGCCTTAATGACTCCCCAAGTAGACACGACATGACCTAAATATAATGAAACCGTGCCTAGAATGACACCTTAAACCTTAAATCTCCTCTCTTTGCTGCCTCTTAAGGAGAAAGAAAGGACCTCGTGCCTACATTCAATGTTGAAAAGCCTTAATGACTCCCCAAGTAGACACGACATGACCTAAATATAATGAAACCGTGCCTAGAATGACACCTTAAACCTTAAATCTCCTCTCTTTGCTGCCTCTTAAGGAGAAAGAAAGGACCTCGTGCCTACATTCAATGTTGAAAAGCCTTAATGACTCCCCAAGTAGACACGACATGACCTAAATATAATGAAACCGTGCCTAGAATGACACCTTAAACCTTAAATCTCCTCTCTTTGCTGCCTCTTAAGGAGAAAGAAAGGACCTCGTGCCTACATTCAATGTTGAAAAGCCTTAATGACTCCCCAAGTAGACACGACATGACCTAAATATAATGAAACCGTGCCTAGAATGACACCTTAAACCTTAAATCTCCTCTCTTTGCTGCCTCTTAAGGAGAAAGAAAGGACATCGTGCCTACATTCAATGTTGAAAAGCCTTAATGACTCCCCAAGTAGACACGACATGACCTAAATATAATGAAACCGTGCCTAGAATGACACCTTAAACCTTAAATCTCCTCTCTTTGCTGCCTCTTAAGGAGAAAGAAAGGACCTCGTGCCTACATTCAATGTTGAAAAGCCTTAATGACTCCCCAAGTAGACACGACATGACCTAAATATAATGAAACCGTGCCTAGAATGACACCTTAAACCTTAAATCTCCTCTCTTTGCTGCCTCTTAAGGAGAAAGAAAGGACCTCGTGCCTACATTCAATGTTGAAAAGCCTTAATGACTCCCCAAGTAGACACAACATGACCTAAATATAATGAAACCGTGCCTAGAATGACACCTTAAACCTTAAATCTCCTCTCTTTGCTGCCTCTTAAGGAGAAAGAAAGGACCTCGTGCCTACATTCAATGTTGAAAAGCCTTAATGACTCCCCAAGTAGACACGACATGACCTAAATATAATGAAACCGTGCCTAGAATGACACCTTAAACCTTAAATCTCCTCTCTTTGCTGCCTCTTAAGGAGAAAGAAAGGACCTCGTGCCTACATTCAATGTTGAAAAGCCTTAATGACTCCCCAAGTAGACACGACATGATCGAAATAGAATGAAACCGTGCCTAGAATGACACCTTAAACCTTAATTGTCCTGTCTTTCCTGCCTCGTCAGGAGAAAGAAAGGACCCGTGCCTACATTCAATGTTGAAAAGCCTTAATGACTCCCCAAGTCGACACGACATGACCTAAATATAATGAAACCGTTGCCTAGAATGACACCTTAAACCTTAAATCTCCTCTCTTTGCTGCCTCTTAAGGAGAAAGAAAGGACCTCGTGCCTACATTCAATGTTAAAAAGCCTTAATGACTCCCAAGTAGACACGACATGACCTAAATATAATGAAACCGTGCCTAGAATGACACCTTAAACCTTAAATCTCCTCTCTTTGCTGCCTCTTAAGGAGAAAGAAAGGACCTTGTGCCTACATTCAATGTTGAAAAGCCTTAATGACTCCCCAAGTAGACACGACATGACCTAAATATAATGAAACCGTGCCTAGAATGACACCTTAAACCTTAAATCTCCTCTCTTTGCTGCCTCTTAAGGAGAAAGAAAGGACCTCGTGCCTACATTCAATGTTGAAAAGCCTTAATGACTCCCCAAATAGACACGACATGACCTAAATATAATGAAACCGTGCCTAGAATGACACCTTAAACCTTAAATCTCCTCTCTTTGCTGCCTCTTAAGGAGAAAGAAAGGACCTCGTGCCTACATTCAATGTTGAAAAGCCTTAATGACTCCCCAAGTAGACATGACATGACCTAAATATAATGAAACCGTGCCTAGAATGACACCTTAAACCTTAAATCTCCTCTCTTTGCTGCCTCTTAAGGAGAAAGAAAGGACCTCGTGCCTACATTCAATGTTGAAAAGCCTTAATGACTCCCCAAGTAGAC